>JAJOOF010006049.1:0-44116 GCA_029582545.1 Solanum lignicaule
CGATCAAACTTAATAATTTTGATTCAAATTTCAATTTTATAATTAAAATTCATTAAATATATATAAATTATTAAATTTTTAAGTTTAATATTTTGAAAAATAAAATAAAATTATGATTCGGATATGTGATTGCGAATAAAGTGTGTCTATGTGTGTTTTATGTTTTTGTGGCATAAAGTATATTTTAATTAATCTGATCTGGACGTAAACATGGATAATTGTAACAGATATTAGAAAAAGAATTTCCACATAGGTGAAGACAAAAATAAAATATATATAATTTGTATTAGGTAGTTTGTTTTTATACACGTAGCATTTATAGCCGGATACTTATAAAGTCTCAATTAGGTTAATACAAAAATAATTAATTATCTTAATCCAGATAATTTTAGCAATATATTTTAAAAAAAATTGGAATTGCCTCTGAATCCCCCAGAACTAGGGTTCAAAATTTTGGCGCTATTTTTTTTTTACTGGATATAATATATGGGTTGTCTAAATAAAATTTAAAAAATTATTAATAATAAAAAAGGAATAATGTGACATGGCATCCCATTAGGAGAGAGATGATGTTTTTTTTGTGTCAAGTATATTTTGAGAAAAATATGTAAAGTTGGATGATATTGTAGTCTTAAAACAAACATAAGTGATATTACTAGCTAATTTCTCAAACATGAGTGACTATCTAGGGAAATTACTCTGCAAATGCAAACGGAAAAAAATAGGGGGGAAAAGGTATAAAAGATTTTGATATTTATTTTTTAAGGTTGATTATAGTAGTAGGAGTTTTGGTCGGGAGGATTCTGACATCATCGTCAAAGTCTTAGGTAATCAATCTCATTCCCAGTGTGTATGAACTTAATCGGTGGCTATGCCGTTGTTTTTGTTCAATTTGACGAAAACTGGGAATTGATAATTTGTTTTCCTGAAAATTTAATGCAGTTCACACTTCACTGGAGTTGGCGAGCATGGAAACTCCATCTGATAATCCTCTCAACGTTGATTCCCAAAATCCGGGTATGTTTTTCTTTGAAGCCTTATTGATTGATTTCTCCAATATTAGGGTGTACTTGAGCCATCTATCTGATTGCTGTTTTATTTGTCCTGTGAATTTGTTCTTCTTCAGTTTTTGTATCATTTAGGCTTCTGCTGCACTTTTTCATTGGGGCACAGGTTGATCCACGATTTGAACTTGATGGGTTCAACTTTTTTCCCACTTAACACATTTTACTCTTGAAAATATGGGTTCATAACTTAATGGGATATGTTCCGTGTCGAAAATATTGGGTTCGTTGAGCATCCGTGTGACTAGGTGATTTCTTCCCATTTGTCCTAGCTTTGGTGTATAGAGTTACCTAGTACCTGTTGCTGATGGGAGGTGACATGTATCTCGTGGAATTAGTCGAGGTGCGCGCAACCTTGCCTGGACACCACGATTATTAAAAAAAATAAAATATTGGGTTCCGTTTAAAAGTAGAATATCAGGGGAGGGGTTGGGGGGGGGGGGTAGCTGCAACTTTTGGTTTCCGAAGCAGTTACATCTTTAGTAACTTGATGTTGCATATGGTGATTATTGGTCTAACTTTGGTGGACTTTTCTTTTATGAATCCAAAATACAGACACTTATATCAATTATAATCTCTAATATTATTTTGGTTACTTCAATGGTTCCTGTAGCAACTAGTGGAGTTGCTATAACTTAATTCTCCAAATGAATGGAGTGGTTTGATGTTTCACATGTTGGGATACTAGATAATATCGTTGTTGGTCTGAGATTTCTGACCACCATAGGTAGACTACTCCAGCAGTTCCTGACACTGTTGACAATGTCTGTGAGCAACAAGCGTAAACTAATGGCACTCCTACTAAGTTATTGAAAAGGAGAGCGACTTAGTCACTATAAGAGAATTCCCTTAATAACCAACGCAGATACACAGACTGTTATCTATAGAGAAGAAGATTTTACATGTGGAAGAGACAAATATGATCTACCCTACCCAAAATTGAAGCTTCCTAATTCTGTGATCAATAACATACTGCCTGAAATAAACATTTCTTCCCTCCACTTGGAATCTACTTAGTTTATCGTGTACATCATCTGGGAAGGAAATAGTGAATACCCATTTATGATATATGAAGGACTTATTTTTCCTTTTTCTTTCCCGGAAGAGGGAGAGACCATCTTGCTTTGGAGAAATGTTGCATGTCCAAAGATAGGATGGAAATGTATCTCTTGGTGACTGCAACTAGGTCGTGTGAACCTTGAAGACTCCAAGGAGTTATAGTCACATGTTAATTATCTTATTATCATGTGCAGAACCTATGCCATGGGAGTAACTACTTTGGATATGCATACAGTAGTAAACTTTAGGTTATATCTGTAGAAACAGTCAAGCTAAACTGTACGAAAAGCAGAGTCTGGGTTCCTTAAAATTCTCATATCCTCGTGCTTTCTCTTTTCTGAGTATGATTTGCATTTAGAAAAAAAATCAAGTTTAGATGTAGCTTTGATATCTGTTCTACAAAAATATTATTCATCCATCTTGTGGTAGAGAAACTAAGTTGCAGAGCATCCATTTGAGTTGAATTTTGTTAAATTCACTTTTATTTTTGTTGATTTGTAGATTTCTGTTACATTATTTATTTCATTAACTTGAGCTTTGGTGGATTATATTTTCTACACACCCATTTATCGATATAAGGAGTTTCGGCAGAGAATATTTTTCACCTTTTGTTTTGCAAAGAGGGTGAGACTATCTTGTTCCGGGGAAGGAAGAAAGACAAAAGTTGCAACACAAGTAAACTCCTAATATGCTCTTAAAGCTCTTGCAAGAAAAAGTTGAGTTTTTTCATCCGTGAAAGGAGATCTAATCATTGTGCTCCACCTTAGCCATTGCATTACTAATTCATCTTCTAAGAATGCACTCATTTGCTCTTTGATGTTTATAATTGAATTGTATTCGGCGTTTGTGTTCTTTAGATTTTTTGAGTTGAATGGATTAGTCACTTACAAATCTCCATCTATCTTTAAAAAATCAATTCTCCATCTATGTTTGTGATTTTGCAGCTACCACTTCACAACCAGCTGCTAAAGATAATCATGATGCCAATCCTGAGGCTACAAGAGAGAACTCTCCAGCTTCTGTATTTGTTAACTCAGAACCAGTTCGGGAGGAGCAAGTCGAAAATGCTGTAAAGTTTCTTTCACATCCAAGAGTTGGGGGGATCTCCAGTCATGTATAAGCGTTCTTTTCTTGAGAGGAAGGGGCTCACAAAGGAGGAGATAGATGAAGCCTTTCGTCGAGTTCCGGTAGGCAACTTTCTGGTGTTTGACCTTCGATCTTGGCTTAATTTTACACATGTAGTGATAAAATTAAGATAACATCAAAAACATGTCTAAATGACAGGATCCCACTCCAACTGTTTCTACCACACAGCCAGTAGCTTCAAATGAAGGTGATTCTAATGTTCTCTAGAGAGAACCTTTTTGTTGTGTTTTGATATTCCTTTTTCTCAATTGAGACCATGATAATGTCTCTGGTCATTAGACTTATGACATTGCTGCTTTGATTTCTTGATGATAGATGAGAAAGTGAAATCTTCATCAACTACTCAAGCACTGTTTGCATCGCAAAATCTGCAGTCTGCATCAGCTAAACAGAGTAATACCATGAGAAAAATGGGATATTTTTCTCATTTCCATTGGACTCATGCAGTAATGGCTGTTGGCATAATGGCTGCTTCAGGAGCTGGTACAGCTTTACTTCTCAAGGTATACTTTGTAAGAAGCTTCAAGTCTATCATGCCACTTGATACCACATTTGCTGAATTGAGCATGTATCCTGTCATTCTATAATTGAGAATTTGATGTGATGGATCTTCAAATTGTTGACATTTTCGAAGTACTTCTAATTGAATATTGTAGGCAAAACGTACCTTTTCTTTGCGTACATGTATACTTTTTTAGTGATCCTTAATGATTTTTTAATCTTTCTTTCAAATGAATATAATATATCTATCAAAACTAAAGCGTCATGCTAATCTTCCTTTTGGACATGAATGCAGCTTCTGATTTATTTCTTTTAATTTTAAACTAGTTTTTCTATTCAATATTTACCCTAGGGCATTGATGTAGCTATAAGATCACAATGTGTGAGGTGTAGGTTAGGCGCACATCAGGGGTTTGAATCCTGCTGCAGTCAAACGCCAGGTATTCAAGTGGAAAAGGGTAGAGGGACTGACCCATTATCCACTAAGTTTCAGACCATGCACCGTTGACACTCGAGGGTTTTCCAATTTTCAAAAACTAAATTTAAACTATTATCAGATATCAGATCTTTTCTTTGTGCAAAACCAGTGCTTTAAAAAGAGACACTTTATTCTTTGATTGTCCTCTGCTTTTGGTTTCTCTAAGGTGCAAGTTCATGGGCTTATTCCATGAATTATTTTATGGGAATAGTTTGGTAGAAACATTAAATGCTTTTCTTTCTAATCCAATTTGAGGACATCTAGATTTCTCCATTTGTCCCTACCCTCCTATAGTTTTGAAGATAGTGCCAATATATCAGTTCATCTCTTGTTTGGTACACTTTTGTTACTTGATCAGATATATAGAATTAGGTTTTAAATCATTAAACATTATCTCCGTTGGTTTGATTTTTTGTTTACATTCAAAATTTACTTCTGGTAGTTAAACGTTGTAGTAGCTTTGATAGCTAATGTTTTCTCATAGAAAAAAAAAATCAAAAGCAGGACTAGCAATCCATTCAAATCTGATATTTGACTATTCAAGAGTATCTAGTGAATGTGGTTTTGCTCTGAGATTTGACACTTTTAGCACGGAATATAAACAGTGACCGTGAGTATCTGTTGAGTGTACTTTTTCTCTGATACTTAAAACACTTCGTATGGTGGATGGAGCAGTGACAATGCATGAATCTGTGATGATATATTTCACTATTTATCTAATAACTCGCCCAGTAATGAAAATCAATTATTCTGACTCTTCCATTCCGTGATTCTATTAGATTCTAATATTCAAATTATTGAACGATGATTTTTATTCATGTTTGAATCGATCTTTGGAAATTTGCTAGTATCATTATCACCCCACTAAAAATGGTAATGTGCTTTTGCCAGCATACTATTATACCCCGGTTTAAGTCCTGGATTCGCAAGGTTGTAATGGAAGAAGAAGATGAAAAAGGCACTCTAAAGGGAAGACCAAGTTTAGCAGAAGAAACTGCTGTTGCTGCAAAAGCAGCAGCTGTTGATGTGGCCCGCGCAAGCCAGGAGATGCTGGCATCTAAAACTGAAGGTTTGTTAGTAAAGTTCTCTGCATTAATACTGAAACAGTTTCTCTTGCTTGTTTTTTAGTGCATTACCCCATGCTAAGCTTATCCATTCATCAATATTTTGCAATGAATAATCTTCCTAGCAATTTTACCTGTTGTCCTCCAGAGAAAAGGTACTTTGAGGAGCTAACAAACCTGTTAAACTACCAAGTACGAGAGATGAAATCAATGAGTAGTGCCTTACAAAAGCTTGAAGGTGAGTATACATTTGCTTCCGGAACATGCTTCTGCTACCACTTCGTCTCATATTTCTCCCTTTTACCTCCAGTTACTATTTGGAAAATTCTTTTGGTTATGGAATAAAGTATGTGCCTTTTAAGCATTTATTGCTGTTAGAAGTAACATTCATGTACGTTAAAGGGGATGCATTTTGGAAGGGATATAATGTGTAGGCTTCTAGCTGCACTTACTGAGGTTAAAGAGTAATACGAGTGCCTTTAATTGAGCAATAAAAGGAGGGAGAGAAAGAGAAAGAGAGAGGATATTTTGCTGGTTCCACCTTCCTTTGAGGCTTGGCTACTTTACTTTAGAACTTATTGACTTTACTCTATGGTGTTTATATGTGATTAAACACTTGAGTTCGTGCTTGCACATCAGTGCATATTTTAAAGTGTCTCAATTGTGTCTCCTCCTTTACTCTGCGTAGATCTTTCTGTGGTACCTATATTCTGAGGAGCTTCTATCCAACTTATGCTGTGGTAATGGTTTGTATCACTTTAGTGGTTTCCGTAAGAGTTGTGATCCTCAAGCGTAAAAGGCTAGACGTTTGAATTTGGAAACTTCTGCATTTGCTTGGTCACAGTGACCATGGTCCACTAGGTCCCAATAAACTGGAAACAAAAGGAAAGGTTTTTTGCCTGCATTTATTCATGAGTATTCTATTTTCATTTTGTATTGATTTAATATTTGTATCGATATAACAGTTCTTAGTGTTATGGCTTGCTCAAGCTATTATATACTTTTTTTTCTTTTCAATATCTATTTCATTTATGGAAAATCTATTTTTAACTTTGTATTCTTCTCTTTGAAATAATATTATTGCAATAAGAAAGTTGAGAAATATTTATACTTGAATCTTTTGTTTTCTAATTAAATACAATGTACAATGGAATATATGGAGGCAAGGATGTGGATGTTGGCTACTGGATCAATGCATTCAAATCCGGAAAAGTTTCAGTTCAGATTTTGTGCTCTTCACTCTGTTGTCACTCACATTTATGATTTATATATTTTGGATTTGATCAAAACTATAATGTTGTCATTTGTCTTGGAGTTAAAGCTATCATAAAATAAATGTCAGGTTCTTTAGAGGAGAAAATTGTCATGGGTAGCTTTCAAATTCATATTCCCCACCCTCCAACTAACGTAAAGACTAAAGAAAGATAAAGGGATGGGTACCATGAATAGTGAGCAGCAGGTAACTGACTGGGATTTCTGTGTATTCAGGGAAAAGTAGTACTTCTGGAAGAATACCTGCCATGGAACGAGATGATAAAAGAGTCTTGATTTCCCATTCTACGGTAAGCTGTGTAGTTACAAATGGACTTCCATCTTATTTTTGATTAATCTCATCGACTTTTAAAGTTCTATTTTCTGATATTCTTTGATGGTACATCAATCCTATTCAAATGGAGAACTGCATGTTGATGTACATCTTTTTTTTGCAGGATATAAACGACCAACCGCCAAATCCTTACCAGCCTGTACCAAATCCTCATGTTGGTCCAAAGCCTAAGGTCTTTCTCCTCCAATTTTTTGTTCTACCTACAGTAGTGGGATTGATACAATTTATTTTTTCCGCAGATAATACTTATAAATTCTTTGTCTGAACCTATATCCTTTAATTCTAAAATTAATGCTGTGCGTATTTGTTTTGGGTCTGCTGGTTCCATTTTCTGAAGTCAGTGTGCAGTTTGCATTTGGACAACATGACAAACTTTAGACACCATCCTTCCACTCGAAAAACTTCCTTCTTGTAGCTCAAGCCTAAAGCATTAGAAGTAATAATCCTTAACTGATGTATTTGCTAATTATTGACTGCATTTGATGTTTATGGAGTATGCACATCACTGTATGGACTCTTATACAACTGTCACTTTGATTTGGATAACAAAGTTATAGTTTCATCTCTTCGTGATAAGAACTTTCTATTTGATGTATTTTCCTTTGCCTTCTCTGTTGATGTGAGAGAACTTGGGTGAGGTGGGGTGGAGTCAATCTGAATAATTTGTTTGAATTTGAAATGATTTTACTATGTTGATCATGAACAGCCTTGGGAAATTGGCCAAAGTAAGAACGGTTCAAGGAGTTTCCTTCAATCCCAAGGGAGTGGTGATGACTTGAATTATGAGTATCAAGACAGTTCAACGCCTTGGTGGCAACACAAGAGTGGCAGAATAACAGTAACCGAAGCTGAGAACAAAGAGAAGTTTGGATATACTGCTGCACCAACTGAAGTACGACCAGTTCAGCGATCGTGGGTTCCTCCCCAGCCACCTCCAGTTGCAATGACAGAAGCAGCTGCTGCCATCCGTCAACCTAAGAAGCCTTTGTTTCAGAAAGAAAAGCTGACTGGTGATGAGTTAAAGGCTCGTTCCTCAGAAATATCAGATGACGTGCAGAGGATTACAACAATCTCCGAATCAGGTGGTCTCACCGAAACTAATGGTTCAAGTTTTGGGCAACAGTTGAGTGAGGCACCTATTACAAATGGTGACAATGTCTTGAACAGCTGAAGTTTCTCTTGTTCTACCTATCCTAAGGTTTGCTTTTTTGGTTTTGAGGTGATTTATCACAATCTTGTAAGTACATTTTATCGATGAACTCGAATTTCTAATGTTTCCTTTGTTCTTCTAGGTTGAAATTTAGAATTACTCTTCTTAAACTTGGCTCTTATGTGAAAAGAAAACTGTTTATACCAAAGGCTTATTTGCAGAGGGCTTTATTGATTTTCACTAATTGTTTGAAAGCACTGATTTTCTGTTTGTGTATCTTGCTATATCCAATATGCTCAAAAAAAAAAGTGTGTACTAAAATTGGCAAAAATGATCTAGTGGACCCTTGTACTCGTATGCGTTTGTAGTGTGAACCCTTTTACTTACCTCTTTGTCATCTAGACCCCTGAACCCATCTAAACTCAACCTATTGAACCCTTTCAACTCATCGTGACTCTCAATCGCGCTGATGTCACACGCCATGTCAGATAAAATTTGCCACATCATTTTTTATTTTTATAATAATTTCTTTTTTGACAAAAGAAAAATCATAAAGTTTTGATGCAATTTTGACAAATTAAATTTTAATTTATTATTTTAAATTAAAAGTTTGGGTCTCCTCACATCATCTTCTATTTTCACCGTGCAATGGCCCAACTGTCGAAAAAAGTCGCTGTTGTTGCCGCTCCTCTTGCCGGCGAGACCACAAATACGATCTCCCCCACCAACCTCCATCTTCATCGCACACCCTCACAATTTTCTTTCCTCCTTCTCTAACCTTCACAAATCCAGAAACCCTAAGCCGCCGCACCAGCCCCTCGCCCCTCACCATCATCGACCGTTATGCTCTCCATCCTCTCCAGCGTATCAGAAGGCCAAGAAACTCCTTACTGCCTCCGGCGTACAAACATGCTAGGAGGCTCCTCGCCACCGTCTCAGTCGTCGTCGCAACTCTTGCCGGCGACCATACGTGCTCTCTTCCTCACCCGTCTTCATCTCCGTCGCACCATGGCCACCAGATCTGACCGAAAAACCTCTTCGCTGTCGTGACCAGATCCCACTCTTACCCGCCTCGTTCTTCCTCCACTGACTTGCGTCGTCTCTCTCTAGGTGCCAATGCGAAGATCTGCTACAGAAGATGACAAGTGTGTGAAGAAGAAAAAAATGGATTGGACAGGGATGGAGATGGCCAAAAATAGAGGTGAACCGGTTGGCGGAAGAAGAAAGCCTTTTTTAGTTATTTTTTAAAAAAGTTTTTTTATTTTATTGTTTTTTTTTTTTTGTTTTTAAAAAAAAAACTTAAATAGGATATCACTCGCCTTAATGAGAGTGAATTCACGCACTTTTGCCAACTCAGCCATATTGATGCCACATAACCTAGTCAATGGTCAGAGGGGTTTGATAAATTGTGTTTTATTAAGTTTAAGGGTTCAATTGATAAAGAGTTAAGTAGAAGGGTTCACAATACAAACTCATACAAGTACAGGGGTCTATTAGACCATTTCGCCTTTAAAATTTTAAAAAATTGATATTTTTAAAAATTGTTACTCCCTCCGTCTCATTTTATATGTCATCCCTTTCTATAAATAGCTGGATCACAATACTTTGTCATTTTATAAAATTTATGCATAAATTACCATATTTTGCCTATTATACCCTTGATAGAATAGTTAATTAATCTTGTCATTTATTAATAAAGTTGACTCAAGAAAACATTAAATAAGGGGCAAATTACAGAAATCACATACTTTTAAGGCAAAATTACAATCTATCCCTTAAAAGTATATAATTACAGAAATCCCTCAAACGGATACAATAATATAAGCGCTGATACATTAATCTGATGCGCGAGATACAATAATATAAGCACTGATACATGCACGAGATACAATAATATAAGTGCTGATACATGCGCGAGATACAATAATATAAGCGCTGATACATTGATCTGATGCGCGAGATACAATAATATAAGCGCTAATACATTAATCTGATGCGCGAGATACAATAATATAAGCGCTGATACACTAATCTGATGCGTGAAAATGAGGGATTTTGGAGATTTGTAAAACTTATAGGGGATAATGATAATAAGTAAACCAAAATGTGGGATTTCTATAATTTTTCCTTAAATAAGGGTAGAAGGGTAAAATTGCATAATTTCTTAATGCAAGTGCAAAGTAAAAATGGGACGGATGGAGTCACTTATTTTTGGAAGATAATGTTATGTTGGTGATCATTAGTGATATTGTGGATGTTATTAAGTGGTCACCTTAGACTGATAGCTTGTGCGGCGAATGAGAGGAACACACGTGTATTGTCTCTATATTAAATAAGTATAAGATAATTTAGAGTAAGCATTACCTAAAAAGATACGTAATTACTAGTAATGTGTTTAAGTGAGTGATCCATTTAGTCATTTGAGTGGGACATTTGCCTAATTGCATTAAATTTTCAATAAACACGAAAAAATGTGTTTCTCAATTTTGTGTACCCAATTCGTGTCCCTCCACCCCACCCAAGCACAACGAAAGTATTTCAGAATCATATATTAAAGCGTGATCAGATATTTTGAAGTAAGTTTAATTTTAGTTCTACGATCTTCTATCCTAGTCCCAAGTTCACAATAGAACTCTTTCATTATTTGGATGGGCAAGTATCGTGTAGAAAACGTATTCACTTTTCTAAGTTAGAAGAATTTTTACTTATAGAAATTTCTTTCCGATCCAAAAAGGAGAAAAAAACACACGCATGTTTTCTTGTTTTTATTTTTATATTTAAAATTTAGATATTCCAAAACTCTACTATAAGCATTTCTATAAGTTGTGACCTCCTTACCCCCTTTTTTTTTTAAATTAAAAAGAATGTTAGTCAAGTTCATATAATTTAATTCTTGAGAAGTGAAATATGACAATTAATTCAAGACATAAAAATTAGTGATTAACGATGACGAACATGATAATTAACCATAAAAAAGAAGGTTTGAATTAACCAAATTTACTGATTATTTAGACTTTTAGTATATTTTGAATAAACCGATATATTCCCCTTTTGTTTTTTCTCTCATTAAAGGCTGTTGAATTATTCTCTCTTGTTTGGGTGCACACATACATTAGGCAATTTAGGTTACATAATATTATACGGCTGTTACTTACGCCAATTAATTAGAATTAGAATATGAGATTACTACCCAACATTTCTAAACTATTAAACAAAAATAGAACTTTGATGTTGCTATCTGAGGCCTGCATCACACCCGTATTTACCCTCTTACCATCCAATTTATCAATATGATCAAAATATATATTATCTAAATATTTTAGCTGTATACGTTGTGTATATATATATATACAAAAATAATAATTAAAAAAAAAATTCGTTTATTCAAATTGAAAGAGGATAAGAAATTTCATTTCCTCGAATAAATTTCCCTACGGCGTTCAATACCAAACATCTATTTGGCTATTTCTTGCACTAACTTATTGTTTTACTTGTATAGACCAAGAATACAATTTTGACTTTGTCTCTTCAAAATAAGAAAAAAGGGCAAAAATCTAAATGCTTATATGCTCACATAATATTAATTAAACAAATGAAATCTTCAAAAGAGCTTTCTTTAGTGAATAATTAAGAACGATTTAGGCCTCTTTATCAAGAGAAAATCTTCACTTTAGTAAAGGTGCTTTTACACGTTGCTACTCATATTTAATTATTATATTCAATAATTAGATAACATTTAAAATAAATATAAAGCTTATCACACCCTCAAGATGAAATAAATATAATGCATTTGACTATCTAGGTGGGGAATCTTCTAAGAGAATGGCAAATTAATTCTTAATTAGTACCTTAGATAAACATAATAATTATACATAGCGTGATTGAGGAAAAACCAAAGAAATAAAGTATAAATTAATTAAGTGTAAGAATATAATTATATTAGCTTCAACAAATATAGCATATACAGTCCATTAGATGTGAATGATTCTCAATTCGTCGTCATGCTTCCGTGTGTCCCTTGTTAATCCTCCACCGCCGGCATCTTATGGATTTTATTCTATCTAATCTTACTACTATTTTATATACACCGTGATGGAGCCAGAATTCTTGTTATAATAATTTAAAATATAAAAAGTAAATGTATTAAGAAATATGAGAAATTTAGCGACGAGCGTCCTTTAGTTTTCCATTTATTTGTTGTATTATATACTCTTACGTATATGATTGTGTAAGGCGATACTTACTAATTCCTTCTATCAATGAGTAAGTCTACCGCGAAATATCTTGACATCAGATCTAACATGTAAATAAATATAATATGAATATAGTATAATATTTTATAAATAATTGATTGATCTGAATCATTAACACTTTTATTTTCTTGATAAAAATTCTGAATTCATCACTATGAAAAGGAGGCGGTGATTTTATTAAATAAACAACAAAGATGAATTTGGTGAGGCCTTTAGACATGGTCCATTTTGCCAATGATCATGAAGGCGGTAATCGTGAACTTATAAAGTTTCAAGGGCAAATTACATAAATCACATATTTTTAAGGTAAAATTACAATCTATTCCTTAAAAGTTTATAATTACAGAAATCTCTCAAACAGATACAATAATATAAGCGCTGATACATTAATCTGATGCGCGAGATACAATAATATAAGCGCTGATACATTAATCTGATGCCCGAAATACAATAATATAAGCGCTGATACATTAATCTGATGCGCGAGATACAATAATATAAGCGCTGATACACTAATCTGATGCATGAAAATAAAAGATTTTGAAGATTTGTAAAAGTAAACTAAAATGTGGATTTCTCTAATTTTTCCAAGTTTCGATAACCACTCATCCATGAAAAGGCAATGAATAGTTATGAATATCATGACTTTGGGTAACATTTTGGCTTTTAAGAAAATATTTATCACGTGAAGATTGGAGAAGAGACTAAAACGGCACCTATATTTTAAATTTCGGGACTATTACTATTTTATGTGAAATAAAAAAAATGGTTATAAATCTAAAGTAAAAGAAAATGGATGATTTTGAGCTTTTTCTTCAATTATAACACTACTGCTAAAATTATTATAAAATAATACTTAAAATCTATTAGTCATTAAAATTAATATCACTATATTATCTTACATACATGATTACGTAGTAACAAACATTAATAATGTAAAGAAAAATGAAAATTATAACATCTTATCATTTATCTATAATAACATAAACATGAATTAATGACTGTAAAAATACATATCAAGATCTGTAATATAAGCAATGATGTTAGTGAGCCACTCAAGAGGAGCAAAATACACGAATATTTAATTGTGAAGAAGAAGGAGAAGAGGTTTAGAATTTTCGTTGTTTTAAAATGAGAGGAAATCCCTCTATTTATAGACAACAAATGGTAGTGTGAACAAATGTTTATTGTGCCTTATCGAAAATGTTACAACTGTTTGGAAAATTTGCAACCCTTCGGAAAGGTCACAACTTTTCATAAAAGTCACAATTTTTCATAAAAGTCACAACTTTTCATGAAAAGGAAAAGGCTAGTTTTGGAAATAAATAAATTAAAAGGGAATCTTGGTTTGTGGTGGCGCCACGTAGGCGGATCTAGGGTTCTTTTATATATATATGATTATATGGTATTAAGAATTTAATCGTATTTGAGCGATACAAATTAACAATGAATATGATACTCCCTTCGTTCTTTTAGATGTTATGTTGCACTTTTCAAAAGTTAATCATTAATTCTCAAAGCTAAATTAGATTACATTAATTCGATATTTTAAAGACATTCAAAAACTATATGAAAAGTACAATAAATTGAAGTTTTTTGCATATCAATATACATCATAGAATATTAGTCAAAATTTTTATCGTTTGACTCTTAAAAAAAACTCGCAACAACTAAAAATAAAGGAAGGAGTACTTTTCTTTCATCGAACTAACACTTTTACAAATTTTAATAATTTGGATTTAACATAAATACTTTTGTATTTCCATTTTAAACATGTATAATTAAGAGTTTCCGTATCATATTTTTGGCCAACTTCTTTTTTTTGGACTATAAGAGAGGTACTCGTGCATCCTTCATGCCAGCCACATATTAATCCCAAATAACTTACATTAGCCACAACGTGACACACAGCCCCCCGTCTCTCTCTGAATTGCCAGAGTGCGCACTTGGATTGCTGCCAACAATTTACTACCTTTTATTTATACAAAAAAGCTGAATTTCATTTCCAATTTACCTGGTAGTTGGAGTAATCAATAGGAATTGAAATGGCCCTCAATTTGCTTTCTCCTACTGAAATTAAGTCAATCTCTTTCTTGGACACCTCAAAGTCCAGCTACAATCTTAACCATCTTAAGTTCTCAGGTTCTTTATTGAGAATTCTAAACCCCATGTAAAAGTTGTTTGATTTGGATAACTTTGCTGAAAGTTTTTATCTTTTGTGTTGTTTTCTTCAATTTTGAGTTGTGGGGTTGGTTAAAGATTATCTTTTTTTCCCCTTTTTTGCTGCAAGAATCGTTTTTTAAAATTTCTATTATGATTTTGACTGATTTGGGGTTGAAGGGTTTTGTGATTTTTCTTGATATAGGTGGACTGTCTATCAGAAGAAAGGGGTGCAGTGGGGCATTTGCTAAGAGGGTTCAGTGTTCAGCACAGCCGCCACCACCTCCTGCCTGGCCTGGAAGGGCTGTTGCTGAGCCAGGACGGCAGAGTTGGGAGGGTCCAAAGCCTATCTCAATTGTTGGGTCGACTGGCTCTATAGGAACTCAGGTTGGTAAATTTTGGAATGGGCTAAAAGACTTACTAAGATTGTGTTTTGAGTCTTGATTGGTTCTGGCTTGAAGTTGGGATATAGTAGTAGTAGAAAATTCTTACAGCTTCTGTAGGTGTTAGTTACTTGAAGTTACAGTGTCAACTAAAATTTCAACTGTTTCCTCTAAAAGAGGATGAAGAGATTCAAATTTACCTAGATTCCATTCTGCATCTTTTCTCTCTGTTCTTCATTATTAGTGGTGTGCTGCTTTTGCTACTGTGCCAATTATGCCAGTTGTCTTTTGCTTCTTTTTTTTTTCTTTTCTTTTTCTTTTTGTATTGTTTGGGTGAATGAAATTCCAGTTAGTATAGGTTGCTTGGTATTTGAGAGAATCAAAATTTTGTTTTGATTCTCTACTTTTTTTATACTAGTATACAGGAAGTCCTTCCAATAAATCAATGCAAATTCTTACTTTTACAACAAAAAAAAGCCAGTTATCTTTTGTTTAAGTTCTTCGTTGCTTCAATTCAAAGTTTGTTTCTGCAGACGTTGGATATAGTCGCTGAGAATCCGGACAAGTTTAGAGTTGTTGCACTTGCTGCTGGTTCAAATGTGACTCTTCTTGCTGATCAGGTTAGTATTCGTTTACTGCATGCTAGTGGAAAAGACCATGAACTGTCAAGTCTGAATAGAATAAAGACATCCAACCTCTCAGCTTGCTTTATTATCTGTATCACTGCATTAACATCTTGAGGCATTATGTGGCTTCTGCTGTTTATAACACGACTGGTGTTGTTTAAAGATATGATGATTATTCAATTATAAAATGGTTCCTTCTTATGTTACCCACTGATTTCCTGCCCTTCCATTGTTTGCAGTACATTGATTGACACATCCCATTAGCCATGTTGAAACAGAAATATCAGGGCTATGTGTTCCAATTATTACCATGTTTTTTCCTTATTTGGTTTTGGATGATCCACTCAAGAGAATAGTGAAAATCATTCAAGCCCGTTTCATCATATCATATGCTATTTATATTTTGTATTGCAATTTGCACGAGTGTGATGGAAATATTGGTTCCTTGACATGGATATCCAACTTGATCAAGCTTCTGTTGTCAGACTCTCTTATCTGCCAGGTATAGCTTGGTCTTTGGCTCTGATGATAAACTTTGTTATCTCTGAGTAGGTCAAAACATTCAGGCCAAAATTAGTTGCTGTTAGAAATGAATCATTGGTTGAGGAACTCAAAGATGCTCTTGCTGATATGGAAGACAAGCCTGAGATTATACCTGGGGAGCAGGGTGTCATCGAGGTTTTTCCAACTGTCTCTAACTTTTTTCCTTAGCAAGTAGAAGTTCATTTTACTTGTTGGTAATTACTTTTTGACTTTTGAAAGAAATATGTTGATTCTTGTTGTCTATGATGTGTTTCAGGTTGCCTGCCATCCTGATGCTGTCACTGTAGTTACAGGAATAGTTGGCTGCGCAGGTTTAAAGGTGAGGTTGAGGTTTTAGTCTATCTGAATCTTTTTGAAATTATGGTGACACTTCTTCCAAGATATCCTTATAAATATCCATTCTAAAAAAGCCAAGTGTGAGTGAAGAGTGCTGAGAGGGTGAAAAGTGATTTATTTCCTGATTCTGTTTTCCTTTTTTGTGGGGTGGGGGTGGGTGGGAAGGAGGACGGAAAGGTTGCCGTTTGGAGGGGAGCTGTAGAAAAGACATACCCACTTAAGTAATAATCAGAAATCAACTACAAGTTTCTCCAAGTCGCTTAAAGGCTTTATAATGGCAGTGCTGGGAAGACTTCAAATTTTACCCCACAATGAAGCAAAAGTGCCTTCTATCTGTCCATCTCAGGAGATAATAATACATTCAGCTAACTCTTGATTCCTTTGGAGATATAAACGCACACAACTCCAATCACCTAGAAACAGAAAGACTTCTTCAGCAGAGCTAGCTCCCTTCTATACAATAATCATGTTTAAAACAATTATAGCTAAAAGTTGCATTGTATGCTAGTTTAATTTGTTACTGAAACAAAATGTTTGTCATTGCTCTTCTTGCTGTGCACTTTGATAAAGCATCTTTATTTGTCTTTCTCGGCTAATATATAACTAATGAATCATTCAAGAAAAAATGTGTATCATTTAGAAGATGTTCTCAAATTTGTTAGTCTTTGTTTGCTTTACTAGCCTACAGTGGCTGCCATCGAAGCAGGAAAGGACATTGCTTTGGCCAATAAAGAGACTTTAATTGCTGGTGGTCCATTTGTCCTTCCTCTTGCACACAAGCATAAAGTGAAGATTCTTCCTGCAGATTCAGAACATTCAGCTATATTCCAGGTACAGTTCTATGAGGCTGAGTTTGTCTTAAGATCTTTCTGCAAAACTTAGCAAGTATGATCATTTGTGTGTGTACATCATGCACCTCTTACCAACCTTCTGTTTTGCATTGATGAATGTCCAATATAAATTTCCGCCCCTGGGTTCTTTATGGCCAAGAGAGAAATATTTAATTATTTTTCTTGGTTTCAGTGCATACAAGGCTTGCCAGAGGGTGCCCTTAGGCGCATTATATTAACTGCATCTGGAGGGGCTTTCAGGTGTAAAATCTTGAACATTGATTGAATACTATAAATTGTTCAATATCTTAGTTTTAATCCTCGTATTGCAGCATTCATATCAATCTGCAACCCAGAGAATTCAAAATCATTCTGTTGTCCTCCTTTCTTTTATTGAAACAGTTACTTGGGATGTTTTGCCTACTTCATTTTATCTCAAGTGACAATGATCAGAAATTATTGTTTTTTATATTCCTTATTTTGTATTTTTCCACCAAATGATCCCCACACGTACCCTGAAAAAATGCAAAAGTTTTATATATAACCAATTTATTAATCTTTCTTTTAGTTATATGTACATCTTGTTAACCTTAAAACTGATATTACTGTCGCTGATAGGGACTGGCCAGTTGAGAAGTTGAAAGAAGTTAAAGTAGCTGATGCTTTGAAGCATCCGAATTGGAACATGGGAAAAAAGATTACTGTTGATTCTGCTACATTATTCAATAAGGTATCTCAATTGTTATTTTTAGATCATTGTTCCACTATTGTTGCTTCATACATTTCAAGCTTTTATTCCATATGTGAACCATGGGAGTATGTTATGAATTATTTATCTTAGCCTAGGTTTAAAGGTTAGTCTTGTTCTCAGGGTCTTGAAGTTATCGAAGCTCACTACCTTTTTGGAGCCGAGTATGACAACATTGAAATTGTCATCCATCCCCAATCCATCATACATTCGATGGTGGAAACACAGGTAAAAATCTTGTACTTGTCCTCCCTTCAGCTATGAGATTATATCAATTATGTAATCACAGATGAATAAGCTGATTACAGTCCATACTCATAAATTGACAGCTTTGGAATTCTTTTTCCTTCTGTAATTTGTAGGATTCATCAGTATTGGCACAACTAGGGTGGCCTGATATGCGTTTGCCCATCCTTTATACTTTATCCTGGCCCGACAGAGTTTACTGTTCGGAGATTACTTGGCCTCGGCTTGATCTTTGCAAGTAAATAACATTCTTTCTTTGTCAATGTATTATATTTTGCTTATTGTGCTAAGCTCATTAGTGATCTATATTTGCTTACAACTTTGTTTATTTACTTTCCAAACAAGAAACAAGCTTTAGCTTTTCCTTTCCAGTTAGTATAAATAACTCTGAGTGATGATATAGGCTCGGATCATTGACATTTAAAGCTCCTGATAATGTAAAATACCCATCCATGGATCTTGCTTACTCTGCTGGGCGCGCCGGAGGGACCATGACTGGAGTTCTGAGTGCAGCAAATGAGAAGGCAGTGGAATTATTTATTAGTGAGAGGTATGTAGTATGTATTCTTACATTCAACTTCTGTACTGCATCATGTATATATTTCAAATATTTGTTTTGCTAATAATTTAAGATTCACTATGGAACGCTGCTGGTAGTTATAGTGACTTCTTCTTTTGTTGGGGTTGTCAATTAATTCGTCAAGGGATGCGAGGTCATTGCATCTTTAATAGCTTAGCCACATGTACTAAATTCTTGATATTTATCGGCAGTCCTTTCAAATAAATGATGTTTTTCGTTTTTAAATCTACCAATAGCTTAGGTTGCCTTTGGTGTCCATAAGATGACAATTAGTGTTGAAGCTAAGTATTGTTGTTTGACCATAGAATATTAAACACATAGGTTTCCCTTGTACTTGCTGCAGAGATCTATTCTTTCTCATTGGACGTGGTTCAGAGTTATTGATAAATATCAAAATTTAGCCTATTCTTCTCATTTGCCTGTTAGTGTCTTGACTGGCAGAATATGTTTAAGATGTCTCTGACTGGCAGAATATGTTCAGCTACTATTAGATCTTAGTTTCATGTCTTGGTTTTCTTACAAAAATTCTACTGCTGGTTTTTTTTTTAATCTTTAAGATGTGTAGAATGTTGTAAATGACCCACCGGATCATTTAAAAGGAAACAACTGATGAATTGTCCTTGTTTCAGAATTAGCTACTTGGATATTTTCAAGATTGTGGAGTTAACATGCGCGAAGCATCGGGAAGAGTTGGTCTCTTCTCCATCACTGGAGGAAATTATACATTACGATTTGTGGGCTCGAGACTATGCAGCCAGTTTGGAACCATCATCTGGTTTGAGTCCAGCTCTCGTATGATTTGTTTTTTCGGTTAGCACGAACATGTTTACCCAGTAAAAGGAAACTGTTCAAAGGTGAGGGCAATATGCAAATATGTATAGTAGTGAATGTAATATGATTAGGTTACATGTACTACATCAGTGAACTCCTCACCCTTTTTAAGTAAAGTAAATTCCTTTTTGATATCTTATATATTTCCTCTCTTGTTATTTACATCTTTTTCATTGGAACTTCATTTTTTAATATATGCTCTATTCTTACCTCATAATTTGATTCCTAATCGTGTGATTTTATAGTTCTCTTATCTCTGCTCGATTTGTTTCACGATGTAGGTACGATAGAGAGACAAATTTCTATTTCAGCCATCATATATATTCTTTTTATTCATCACCTTTTTAAATAGTAAGAATGTCTAGAGAGTTTTGCCCAAGTCTTATTTAATTATGTACAGATTGTCGTGCTTTAATTTTTCTAGTGACTCTTACAATCGAAAATAAATCAAGATAATTGAGATTGTTTCAAAAACTCTTAATTTTAATTATGTTGAATAACATAATCCAAAAGTTGATACGAGGCAAACTTAATAAAAATTTTAAGAATCCCATAGTGTAAGGAGCTTGCACTTAATTAAAAAAAATACTAGTAGTTACTTTATAAACTTTGAACACAATAGCCCACGACCAAATTAAAAGATGTGCGTGCCATTCTGCCTAAAGAAAGATTATTGCTGTGTCATTTTCCACTTTAGCTATACATATAAAACTCACTATTAATCTTAATTTGAAGTAATTAAACTCCTCAAATAATTAGTACATCATCTAGCTACCATGTAATAATATCAAATGTCAAATGATATCCTAATGTACTGTTATTGGAACTTCGATCTTATGTATACACAGATTCTGTAACGTTTCTGTTTTTACAAACTACTGGTTCCAAACACATCAGTACCAACCTGGGCCATCGAAAAACCGAAACGAAAAAATGTTATTGGGTTAACGGTTTTGTAATGGTTTTATAAAAAAAATTATTGGGTTAATGGTTTTGTAATGGTTTTATAGAAAAAATTATTGAGTTAACGAGCTTCGATGCTGATTACATAGCATTGGCCACAACAACCACATACTCAATATAATTCCATTCCACGAATTGGGTCTGGAGAGCAATGAAAATTATATTTAAGAGAATTAAGGACACCATATGGATGCATCAAAGAGATCAATGCAAAATATACATCAAAACAAGTAGGCCAAAAACAGATATTGTTGTAGCTGTTTCCTTCCCTAGCTAGTTTTAGCTAAATAGAGCTTCCAACTTTTCCTTTTTGCCTCACATTTTTTTAAACATATATACTCTAAGAGACTACATTTGCACATATTATTTACTTATAGTAGGAAGGAAATTAAAAGTTATATAGTTGAATCTATTCATTACTTGTGTACAGCTGCTCTTTATGTGGCGATTCTCAAATAATAAATGAATATAACTCATTGCTGCATCATGAGGCGGCGTTTCTGTTGCAGAAGTTGTAACCAGAAATGAGAGAGCTAAATGCAAAGGCTATAAATTAAGCCAGGAAGGACACCCCAATAGATGCAGATGCCATCTCTGTAAACTCATCTTTTCCCCAATTTGATATCCAGTCATATGCCCTCGTTGCAGCTGAAGAAGATGCTGATAAGCCAATATCTGCGCAGGTATAAGTAAAAGCAAAACAAAATTAAGAGCAAATTATCATCTCATATATCATACATTATTAAAAGTGGAAGCTTTTAACTTCAAAGTTGAATTACCATTTTACCCCTACTATAAGTTAAAATGCTATAAAATATTTAATTAGTCAAATATTAGAATTCTCAATAAGTTTTCTCTAATAAATATTTGTATTCATAACCGAATTTTTACGCAACCTATAATTACAATATTTAATATGTATATATATATATATATATATATATATATTAAATCAAATATTTAATTAAATATCTAATTAAAAAATATTATTTGTAAAAGTTAAATAAAATTCAATTAATTAATTTTTCAATTACATAAATTGAACGGGATTTGGAAGTGGAAAAGTGGCACTTTAATGCTCAGACAAACGTATCCAAGGAATTCACATAATACATGATTAATTGCTTTAAATTAACACATCATGTATTACTTTACCTAACTTTTACAATTCCTATAATTTGTCTTTTCATTTTCTTTAACTTGACTTGTCAAATTCTAACACTTTCAAATTATAAGTAACCAATCTTTGTTGATATAACAATCAGTAGAATTTGAATAGTTCATTAAGTATTTAAGTGTAGGTTAATAAATACATATTATGTTAAAAGGAATTTCAAAAGAACATAAATATAAAGGTAACAAATGATTTCCATTTCCTTCAAGTTTTGTTTCTTTAGTTGAAAAAAATCTGGCATTCCTTCTCATTTTCTTTCTTTTCCCTTAAATTTTTCCTTTTGCATGAAATAAAGAAATGGGAGATGGAGAAACATGTAGAGTTGATACATGTTGGAATTGAATAAATGTCGTATCAATTTACATGCAACATTCAACATTCTTTGGATGATATATGAAGACCGACCACTATCTCCGTATGGAGTGCTAGCAGAAATTCATGAGCTATGAAAAAGGAGTCATTAATTGATTTATTCTTATAATATACTGTAATTATAATTGTTTACGGCTATAGATAAATGCGACGTTATTTGTGTATTTGGAGGGAGTTATAAAATGATATATTGTAGTATTTTCCTTTTTCCTGTATAGCAGCATAGAAATACATCAAATTCCTGATTTCTCCATTTTCCTTTGTTTCTTATTTTGTGAAACAGTTCTTGTATCAACAGTAATTTCGTCGTGGTGACATCGCTGAACGGTATAAAGAAGTGTAGGTTGTTTTTTCTGATAGCTGGTTGAGCAAAATTTCGTATAGGGTGAGTTGCTTTCTTTTACTTCTTCCTTCTTTTTGTTGATTTCGATGGTCGAAATCAGTTAAGTTCGGTTTTTTTCCAAATCTTACTAGTTTGTATCCTAAAAGGGGAGAAATCAGGTTAAGCCACGGTATAAAATTGAAGTTAAATCGATTAATGTCCCAAATTGCTTTGCTCTTCCCTGGTTTAGGGTAATTCAAGACATATATATTACGGTCTTAGGCAAATAGAAGTAACCACCAAGCATTTTTTTGGCTCTTTTGGGTATTTGAAATCTGATAAAGATAGAGCGACAATATGGCTTGTTTGACAGAATGATTTAAGGCTTTATATGAAGTTTATAGCATAGTTGTGCCTCTCTCATTTTAGATTATATGTAGGATGACTAGTCAGTGTTTAGATACATGAACTACTAAGCTTTAGGATGCTGAAAACAGAGGAGAATTTCCTTCTAACACAATAATATGTTTTTTGTTGGGTACTTTGCAGATTGGTTGTAGCAGCTCCCGTTTCTACATTGATCATCAACTGATAGGATGGGTTCTAAAATCAAATCCGTTGGACAAAAGGGTTTGAAAGTTGCCTTCACTTGTGAAGCAGATGGTTGTGCTTTAAGCTTCAAAAAGCAACAACAATTACAAGACCATGTATCAGCATCACATGCTGATCTTAGTATCTCATGTAAATGCGGTGAGGGATTCGCTGACATGTCTAAGTTGACGCAACACAAGACACGTTGTGCCTTGAGGTATGGTAGCAGCACAAATAAGAAGAAGCAAGTGGTTATCGAAAACCGGCAAAGGGTATGTTTTTTTTTTTCTTTTTTCTTATTGCCGAGTGCTGACCTTGTCTAACAAAATTGAAATTGTGATCCGCAGGAGAAAATGGATAGGATGGTGGATGGCTGACAGTGAAGAACAAATGGTGGATGATAGTGAAAGCAGAGAGTGAATTCGTAGTGGTAGCAGCTTGAATATTCATGCTAGCTGCCTTAATTTTGAACATGCATGGTTCAACGATCTTATTAGGCACTATATGGTGATTGTAAGGCAAAAATTTTAAACCTTTGAGGATCTATTGTGTGATTTTTCATAGTCTACATGATGCATTGAGATACATACACAAGACAAGTGTTTGAGTGCTTTTTCCAATTCCAATAAAGCCACTTAACTTGTACTTGCGCTTTTCGAAAGTCATTGAGGAGGTTTCAAAAGATTGCTAGTCTCTCGAAATCAATGCAGACTCAGGTAGGACATTATGACGGAGGTCTAGGGTTCAAAATCCAGATAATGAATATATATATGTCAATGTATTGGGATTAAGGTTTAGTTGTTATTGTATACTTATATTCAATTGGGCAGGGTGGGCTCGGAATCGGTACCGAAACCATTTTGTGCTTGCGCACAAACAAAGGTCCTAAGGTAACACCACCTCCTGAATGCGTACACATTTTCCCTCCAAATTTCGACTTAAAATCTGCTCACAAGTCACAACTAAAATTACAACTTTGGCTAACAAACTTTACATACGCAGTGAACACTTTATTTACGTCGTCTTTCCTTAATCTTTTAGAACATGTTTGGATTACTTTAAAAAAGTAGTTTTAAATTCAAAAATAAAAAATTAAATTTAAATGACTTTTAAGTTAAAAAAAAGAAAGTAGGGGGGCTATTTTTTGTTTTAAACTTATTTTAAGTTATTGGCGAAGTTATATTTAACTTTGTCAAGCACTTCCTAATTTATTTTAAGTTATTTTTATTTTAGTCACACTTTCAAAAGTCAAAAAAGGGACTTAAAAGTAGTGTTGACCAACTTTTAAGTCAACCTCTTAAAAGTTAATTACATCACATCTCTACTCTTTTCCAAATTACAAAAATCCAGTAATGGCAGAATTCGAATACATCTCAAAACGTCTAAATACATTGTCCAACGTCCAGATACATCACATTTTGATTTTGAATAGATTACTCAACGTTTCAATACATCGCATACGTCCTGATACATCGTGTAAAATAATGTATCCGACTGATATATTGTGTAAAATGATGAATCCGAGAATAATAGAGAGTAAGGATTTTTGTAATTTTTCAAATGATAGGAAATTTTAAAAATTATAATAAAATAAGTTATGTATTTAGATAACTTTTTATTTAAAATAGCTACAATAATTTATTTATTTTTAAAAAGAACAAATAAATATGATGAAGGAAGTAAATAAAAGGGTTTTGTAAAAAAATTTCTTAAAAAAATACTCTATTCAAAAATAATAATATGAGAAAAACAATTTCCCTAATAAAAGTAAGGAAAATAAAGTTCGCAAGTAACATTTTATCTTTTAACACATTTTATTTTTATTCCTACCCTCTTTGCCTCCATCTCCATTACCGTGCTCTCTTATTTTCAACTCATCTTTCGTAATATTTTTCTGTATTATATATGAATAATTTTAGTATAATTTTTTTTCTCGAACATAAGAAGAATAAATTAAAGAAGTTATGTATTTTTTTAAATAAAAAATATTTTTATTCACATCTAACATTGCTAGACTTTTCATTATTTTATTTGTGGCTCGAAAATGAAGAGCAAATCATGTCAATTTGATCGATTATTTGATGGACATATTAGATTAGGTATCAACCTTTACAAATTTGTCCTCTCAATGTGTTATGATTATCATATTTTCTATGTACAATTTTTATCATCGACTGTTAAAAAATTATGATAATGTAAGACTGATATAAAGGTCAAGCTTTAGCCGATAATAGAGTATTTGTTTAATATTTCTGAAGATTGACATATCATGTATTTTTAAGGGGTTTTTTCAAAGTTATTAAGTTGTTCGCAAGTAATATTTGATTAATGATAGTCTAATTAAATTTCTATAATAATTTTAATATTTGTTCTAGAATTAAATATTTGTTGGAATAATTTACACAAAAATTCCGCCATGAACAAAAGCTTTAAAGCTAAGTGAATTCCTTTGGATGATTTTCTTTAAACTAAATTACTCATGTTCTTTGAAAGTAAAATTTCTCCAAGGAATACTTAGTTAATAAAATCCTATTAATAAATTTTATTTTGCATAAATTCGGAAATTGAAGTGATCCTTACACTAAACAATAAATATTTGAGTGTTGTGTTTGTAAGTCATTAAAGTGATTAAATAGAAATGATATGCTCCCTCCTTTCAATATTAAAAATAGTAGTTTTATATTAATTATTGATCTTACTTAATAAAAAAGAATTAAATCTTTTTATATTACTTTTACAATTAATTTTTTTTAAAGTGTTCACATCTGCTAGTAAAATTTGTAAGAAGCTTTTTAAGCGGTAAATTAGAAAAATATCTTTTTATTTATGATTTTTTATACTGTACAAAATAAAAAATGATCAACTAATATAAAACGAAGAAAGTATTATATTTATTTATACTTTATGTTCAATTAAGAGTTATACTTCCTCTGTCCATCTTTATTTGACCACCATACTAAAAATAGTTTTCCAACAATATTTATCTAGTTTGGAAAATCAAGAGATAATTTACCCTTCCTATTATTCAATATTTAATACATTTCTCAAAGTATTAAATTTAATATAATCAAAGGGTAATATAGTAATATTACCTCTATTATTTATTATTTCTTAAGATGTGTGTCAATTTAATAATGGACAACTTGTTGGACAAAAGGAGTAGCTTGTTAGTCATCCAAGTGATCAAACAAAAATGTAAAAAATATCACCATGCATAAAATATTTCCATGTCATTTAATATCTGTACTTATTTTATATAGTTTATTAATTACTAAAATGGCTAAACTCATATTTTTATGATTTGCATGTACATAAGAAAATTTTTATGTATGTTTATAATACAGTTTGTTAATAATACATAAAAATGTCATTTAAGTTCACTGTTAATTCCTGCATGGTTAGGGTTACTAAGCTGCTCGCTTGTTTTAGTCCACGTATCGTGAATTTTTTTTTAGTTTACTGTTGAATTCTTCTTAGGGTTACTAAACTGCTGACTTGTTTTAGTCCATGTATCGTGAATTTCTTTTTAATCTACGGTTGATTTCTGCTTAGGTTTACTAGATTGTTGTCATGTTTTAATCTACGAATTGTATAATATTTCATAATTTTTGAAATCTTTTGTGGTCCATCTTTTAAATATTGTCTTCTTCATATCAACGGCCATAAATATGATATATAGTCCATATTTTCATCTTGTATTGATCATTTTTTAAGATCCTACTCGTACTGCTCTCTAATTTTATTTATGTCAGGATCCACGATACATTATCTTGATCTACAACTCGTAAAATGTCAATTATGAAAAAAAATAATTCAATTTATTTGATTTATTGTATTGTCATAATTTTAAAAAAATAAAGTTTGATAAAAGATATATAAGAACAAATAAAATAATAAAACTTATTTAAAATTATATGGGATTTAAAGGAAAACCTATATAATTAGATATAATTCGTTATCATATATACTATTATTACCTATACTATCAAACTATTATGTATCTTACCACTAATTAAGAGTTCACTACCACATTGAGGAAAATACACTCAGATACATATATATTGTCACTAGATACACAAAAATAGGGAGAGAGGCGAGCAAGATTTGTATGTACTACAGATACATGCAAATCACACAAGATACACGTATCTTTTTGTATCTAGGATATCAGATACATGATAGAGTGGCGAGCGAGATGGAAGAGGCGAGCAAGATTTGTTATGTATCTCAGATACATAACAATCCACATTGATACAAGTATCTCGAACAAACTATAACTAATTTTGACCCCATGTTTCCGAGATACATGTATTTGAATGTATCTAGAGGTACCAAATTTTGGTAAAATACGTAATATTGCAAACTAAAGTATATCTAAGTAATTAGCTCCTAAACTAGTGGACTTTATGTAAGTTCCCCTCGGGATTTTACCCTCATTTTAGCCCATTTCGGTCCAGTTCATTCCAACCCAAATAACTTTTAGGCAGATTAATAACATATATATGTCTTAACTTTGTTTATCTTAAACTGCCCAAATTCAACCTAGCTCATCCAATTGTCACAAAAAATTACATATAGGGCTGCCAAATTCAGTCCAAACTCATTTGATGACTCCTTCAAGTTTTGATGAGTTGATACTTGATCATACTCATTTGTCACCCTAGACTCATATATGCAAACCATAACTAACACAAAACTTTGACTCAATTCAAATAATTGTTATCATAGCGTAAATTATGTCAATTAAGAAATCAATAAATGCAATGTGTAATTTGTTAAATTATTTTTATTTAATAAATGCCTTTTGAAAATTGAGCATTATTTTAATAATGGAGCGAAAAGGTATAGTTGCAAAATATATTAATTTTTGTCTTGAATTATAAAGATGAAACTTTTTTTGGGACAACTTCTTTATTAAGGTGATATTTATTTTTGGACAGATCAGGAGTAATAGAGTAACTAATAAGGATCAATTTGGATCTCATTTGAAGATGTTTGTGCGAGGTGAATACTCAATAATTAGTACTCCTTCTACTCCATATTAAGTGAACTGTTGAAATTTTTTTAATAGTTTAAAATAAGTGAATTATTCAAAATTCAAGAAAATTGTTGGAACTTTTTCTCATATTTCACTTCATTTGGTAAGGTTGCTAACTACTTTATATATTCGAGTAGATCATAGTTTGAAAATAATCAACAGACTAATTATGAAAAGTAACCCTTAGTGTATGTCCTTAAATATTTTTCTTAAGGAACGTGTCATACTTGAATATCACTTGATATGGACCAGAGAGAACCTCTATTTGAAGATGAACTAAAACTATATGATAAGGTAGAACCTAGCATTAACTAAGCTCACCAAATGTTCAATTTTGGAAATATATACAGCCACTACAAAAAAACAGGGCTTATTGCGGCGTTTTTTTAGATGTAATACGACGGTTTGTAACCTTCACAAAACATTTTAACGGCGTTTTGTAAAAGTGTCGTAATCTCGTCTGTCACAAACGTATTAAGGCGGTTTTTACAAAACCGTCGCAATATTACATAGATAACCGTCGCAATATTCTTTGTGATAATGCGACATTTCTTTGTTGTATAAAGTGACAGTTACAATCGTCGTAATTATGAGAAAATCTGGCGTCATTTACGGCGTTTTGGCTTATTTAAAAACGTCCTAAATTAAAGTTCTTTTGTGACTGCAGAATTTTATAGCAAGAATTAAAATTTTCAATTTGGTCCATCCACATTCACTTCCAATTCATTGCACCCTATACATTTAAACTCCTATGATTAGTAATTTTAACACGAACATAAAAGATCAAAGAAAATATTCATTACATAAAATAAAAGTACTTCAAAATTACATCATCAAAATACTAATGTTTTAAAGTATTATTTGACACTCCAAAATTACACCATCAAAACACTAATTTCAAAGTATCATTCAACAAGAATATCCCAAAAAACAAAATACTAAAATTGATTTCTAATTGTTGTTTGATCCATCATCGTTGTTACTCCCATTTCAAGATTTCTAATCAACGCTTGGTCCGATAGGTGGCTGATGAGTACCACTTCCTATATTTGATGCCTGAAAAAATTAATTGTGTGAGAAGTATATATCTCAAACATTTAAATCTATATATGCTAGCAGAAGATTGTTCAAGTCACACAATATAAAACGACACTTATTTTGGGACAAAAGATGAAGTAATAAACAAAGAAGAAAATAGATAATAATTTTCCTGACTTGAATTAAAGTGCTGCATCAATGTGAGAAATAGAAGTTAAAGCTAACTATAAGGCCAACAAATCGAAGCTCAGATCAACTTAATAGACCAAAACAATATGCTAGTTATTGAAAATCAATTTTTAGAAAATAAATTGGCTAAGCCAAGGAAAATCGATTTCTGCCAGAAAGAAGAAAATTGCATACTTGTAGAAAATAATCCTTTTAGAGCAAACAAATAGAGACACTCTCAAGTGTTGAGATCGCCGAATCAAAATGGAGTCGATTATTGGATCAAAAGAACTCATTATACTAGAGCAACTTTCGAAATGCTATCTTATTTCTGCATATTGGAAGGGATCAGAATGCCAAGTTTTTTCCCCAACCAAAACTAGTTGCTTAACTGATTCATCAGACGTAAGACAAAACAGAGACAACATATATCGAGATAAGGGTAAAAATAAATATTTATAATGGTCATACCTATGGAGGAGGTGGAAATAAGTGAGCAGGGATATGTCCTATGTTCCTTTGATATAAGCTGAGTAGCGCATTTAGTTGTGATTTCATACTCGTCATCTCTTGCTGCCACTCTGGAGTTGGAGCACTAGTGCTAGATGAACTCACATTAACATGATTAAATCTCCTAGATGTCTGTTTGAATGCCATAGTTGGAACAACACCCAAGCCTAACCCTCGAACACGGCCCGGATGTTCGGGACCGAGTACTATACCAAGTGCATCATTAGGTGAAACTTCGACAATACTTTCTGGCCTTTGACTTCGGTTTTCATCAATTTTCTCCTGTGCAAAAGAAAAACTATTGTTGTCATATACCAGTTGATGACTCTATATATGAATCACACATTGATTGGAAGAAGTATCACTGATTTTATCTGAGTTGTAAGGAAATAAGACACCAAATATCTCTTGTAACAAAACTGATATACACGACTTCCTAGTCTAATTAACAAATTTTAGCACAAAAAAAGTCCCACAACTCCAATTCTCTGCTTCCAAAACATTTCCTGAAACATAAAATTGGGCTTTATCTTTCTAAAGCTTAATCTAAAAGAGTTACTGTAGATACTTGCTGTGGCCAATTCTATAAATAAAACAGCTCAAGTCCAGGGAAGGATCACATTCAAGAGGTGTGATGTAGATAGTTTAACCTAATACAAGTATAGTGGTACTTCTACAACTTGAACCCTGACCTATAAATGTACAATGAATTTCATGTGTAGCTTATAACAAGCATCATCTATGCATACACACTTTGCTCTCATTGTGTCAGTTGTTGTTAGCTGGAGAGAACTATTACTATAAGAACAGCTGAAAAGTTAACTTCATTGCCACATAAATATTGTTATATATATAATACATAAAAGAAATGAGTCAAAACAAGAGTGAAATGTTTGATTAATTAGAGCGAATACAAAATGAGGTTAAACTGAGTTGAAATGAGGCTGCAAGCTCTGTTTTATACGAGTCCAGGCATTAAGCTGGTCTATGACTCTATGCTTTGCCCAGGACTATAATTGCACAAAGGTTGTTACTCATACTACTTTTCGATGGAAACTTCTTTCCTTGTCGTGATGGTGATTAGGACGAAGAGTTGAAGTCAGTTTCTTCTTTAAATCCCCTAAGTTATCAACTTTTTTCAAATAATACAGCTAGGAACATTAATTAACTTGATTAGGTACTCATTTTGATAATGGCTTTTTTGAATGAAATAAAATTGAAAATGACCTAAACCAAACTGGACTACACACGTTCACACATACAACTACAATGACTACAGCAATAAACCAACTGAATCTCTCTTTTTGAGAGAGGGATAAACCAAACATCATTAAGTTCCAAATTCTTCAAAGGACTATATCTCTATTATGTTGTATTATTATATATCAATCTGAACCCATAACACAAGACTCAATTGGTCATATTTCCACAAAAAATCACCAAATATTTCGTTGTAACTTTCTAGTCAGTTACAACGCCTACTCTTCTTCTGAAACAGAATTGGTGGAAGCATACCAAGAGAGATCTCAAACCTGGTGAATTTGAATCTACTCGACATTGGTTCCTACAATCTTACAGGCAGTATTCCAAATTCTATTGGCAGACTGGTGCACAAGAAGACATATAAAAGAGTGACAATAACCATTGCCAAATGACAATCAGCCAGTTTCTTGACTTTGGCTTAGGCTCTGGTCTCGGTCCAAATGACAATCAGCCAGTTCCTTTCGAACTGAACTATCATGACATCTGCTAACTCCAATAGATTATTACTATAAAAAAAAGACTAGCATGTAAAGTGAAATATACAAGATCGTACCAGGAGTATTATATTCAGCAAAATACATTCATGAAATATCCATACTACAACAACATCAACTAAGCCTCAATTTCAAGCTGATAGTGTCATCAACTATCCATATAGACTCATCCCATCGATGGAAGCAAAGCAAATACAGAAAAAGTAAACAATAACATTAAGACTCTGTCATGCTTAATCCTTCAGAAGGATCAGATTTTTGTATTCCATTACAGGGGAAGTAGGTTTTTCTATGTCAATATAACTAGAAATCTGATTAAATAGCTACCCGAGTAATTGTATATATAAGAAGAATATTTACCCCAATCTCTCTAGCCGCCTCAGTTACATAACTTCCATTTTTTCTCTTATGAGTATCAATCCACATTTTGCCTCGATTGACCTCTTTTCCCTTTGCCATCTGAAAATTTCAAATTGTAAGACATTAGTTATTAATTAAGTATATCCTTATCCAGGAATATTGTATTAAACTATGATTTCAGCTCTTCTTCTAGTATGAGGAATTTGATTTTGTCGAATCTGTTGATTCTTCTTGCAAAAGTTCTACAGGTTAAATAGCAACAATAGAAAATGTTAACTTCAGGTAGAGAATAACTATGTGGCAGAGAAGAAGAAGAAATACAAATGTTAAGTACTTGTGTTTTCTCGTCCATGCAATAATTAACAAACAGTGCCCATTGATCCATGGATATGCCATTTCTGATGATCTCTTCTTTACTCAATAATGGATTTTCTGCCGCATGCCACAATTTATTCCTGTGGTCCTTCCACTTTTCGTTCAGATTACCACCAGCCCAATTTTTTGCTTTTTAGTGATCAATCTTAAAGAAAAATCGAGCCTTCAAAAAAGTGATGTTAGTTTACTGTAGTTTTACATATATAATTAAAAGGTTTAAGCTAATCAAAACAATTTACAAGTACCGTTAGGATTTTATCAAAAACACGGTCCAAGTAAGAATCAGGCAAGTCTGACTATTTCGTAAAACTGATAGGAAAGTACAGAGCATTTGTGGCAAGCTGCCCCATAACTCCTGCAATTATGCCAGCTGCTTTTCCAATAGGTACACCATATTCATTACATCTACAATTATCCGCGATCCATTTTCCAAGTTATGGACATCCTTGATCTTCATTCTAACCATTTTTGTTACTTGATGTTGTCTGCAACAACATAAAGATCAAATTTATGTTAGTTGCTAAGAAGGTTAAAAATTATAATAAAGTTTATCATTTTTATGTACCTATAACATCGACAAACCAATCCTTATTGTCTTCGTCATCTTTATGTTTAGTTGGCCGTGAAGAAACTCCATCGAAAGTAGATGGAACAACAGACTGGGAAGAATCTCCATCAGATGATGAAGATGGAAAATGTTGATTTGTTTTTGATTGTGATGATGAAGATGAAGCTTGAGCCTGAGATTGAGACATTGATGGAATGATGGTTGTCCTGGAGCATGAGAAGAGCTCACCGCTGATTTGAACATATTTTTATACTGATCTTGCTTCGGCATCTCTGCATGCATATTAAAGAAGTTGTAAACTTACACATATATAGCCAATTTCATAGAAAATTAAGATATAATCAAGATAGATATAAGTAATTGAGAAGTAAATAGGAGCCAGATGCAAGTAATACAGTGAGTTGTTGGCTAAATTCATCCCTCAAATATAACTCAAACTTAGAGTACATTCTTATGGTATAATTGTGAACAAAAAACATCCTTCTACTATCCCAAAACTTGCATAAGCATCCTTTCTGTTAACTATTGTTAAAAACTAACAGAAAGAAAAACAAGTGCCAAGCACATGACTTCCCCCAAATCCGCACATACTGTACGATTGATTTCCTCCCAAATCCTGCCCGATCAGCTTCTAAAAACAAAACTTCATCTTCTTCTGAACTTAAGCAACCAGACAAGTTCTTTTTCAACAGAAGAACTGAAGCTAGAGTTATTTTCTATCTCCTCTTCCCCTGCCTCACAAACAAGGTAAAAGAAATAGTCATTGAAGAAGTTTTGATTTTACCATTACTGTAATATTTTTGTTATTTCTCAAACTAAACATCGTTTTCATTCTTAAAAATATCAGATTTTGTAGGTTGAAAAAAAAGAAACAATACGAAGAATGTTGGATCGAATTTTAACTGACAGATCAGTCACACCCAACAATGGTATTGTTAATATTCAAAACCTTTAAGCATTTGTTAATATCATATATAACAGACTTTTCAGTAACTTATACATGTTATGATATTAGTTTTATTGAACTTGTACTTCATTCTTGACTTTATATACTTCATATTTTATATATTTAAGAACGAGTTCTATATTTGTGTAGATCCTATTTCTGAGGCATCCTTTTCACAATTAAAGTACATCACGGCGGATCATTTGTGCGTGGTCCGACAAGAGGCTAAATAGGTGAAAAAGTTGAATTTTTTGATTATGTAAACAGACAATGATAAGCTTATCAGATTTTAAAAATATGGCCGAACAATGTGGTTATGAGAAGGAGTATGTGGTGTTCTGGCACAAGTATCTTGTGAGCTATTGTTTATAAAGATGAAGAAATCAATTTATAGTATATGGAGATTTTAGGGGGGAAGTCATGTTCTGTTAGTTTTTAACAGTAGTTAACAAAAAGGATGTTTATGCAAGTTTTGGGATAATAGAAGGGTGTTTTTGTTCACAATAATACCATAAGGATATACCCTAAGTTTGAGTTATACTTGAGGAATGATTTTAGCCAAAAACTCTAATACAGTAAATAAAAGTTGCCTGATTAAAAATATAAAGCTTAGAGAGCTAATGAGAAGAAACACTTGAGAAATAATAGATTTGTGATAAAAGTCGAACACGATTGAGTATTTCAAGACAAAACTAACTTAAACTTAATTAATGAAAGAAAGTGGCAAGGTAAAAAATTCAGAGATCGAGAAGTGACTCTAATCTTAAACCAATCTAGTCTTGCACTGGAAATTCATTAGCTTCATCCTCCAAACATAAATTTAGATCATTAACATACCAAAGAACTGATCTAAGTCTTGCACTGGAAATTCATTCTCAAGAACTTCATGTTCTCCTTCTTCTCCCATATCATATAAGTCTCTTGGCTTCAAGTGAACAACTGTACTCCAGCCTTTATCCAACTCATCCTCCACATAATATATCATTTGAGCTTGCGGAGCTTCAATGAATGGATCATGCTCTTCACGATCACCAATGTGAATCAATTGTGAAAAATTAACAGAAGGAAATACCCATGAAATCTTCTTAAACCTCATTTCCCAAGTTGTGTCAGCCCATTTACATTTGAATAATGTAACTGTAAATTGACCATAATAGTTAAGTTCGATGATGGTATAATATTTAGGGGTCCTCGATGGATATTCATTCTTAGATTGGTTGCGCATGTGAAGTTATATACTCAAGACAGATTGGCCAAGTGGGGAATGAATAAGTCTCAAATATATAACTTCTCGTGCACAACCAATCTAACAATGAATACCAAGTTTGTCATGCCCCGAACCTACACCCCGGATGTGGCTGACACTCGAGAACCATTGTTGGCCCCAAGTGAACCCTTGGCCTAGCTAACTACTTAGCAGAAGACTTAAAGCATTAATACAAGGATTCAAATGCACTTTACTTAACTGTTTAAAAGATAACTTAGAAAGTTTCAAATATAAAAATTTCAACCTAGCCAAAATGGGAACTCGAATCTTAATACATAAGAAATAACAATGTAAAGACAACTGAACTACTGATTGTCTATTAAGCCTCTAAAATAAGGAGGGATGTCGGGACAAGACCCCCGATCATCCTAATAACTGAAGTACTAAAGCAAATGATAAAAGGAGCCATCCGGAAAGCAAAAAGGCTCACCAACAGACTCTAAGTGCTCAACTTGATCAACAAGGCGCTGGATGATGATATTGGTTATGTCTGCATCATAAGACGATGCAGGCCAACTGACATCAGTATATTGAATGTACGAGTATGCGAGGGGAACACTAAACATAACATAATCTGGAAAAGAATATGAAAGAAACACTTACCTTGGATTTACTCAGCTCATAAATAAATCAACTAAATGCAGAGTAAAAACAACAATAAAGGTGCAGTTTATACGAAGCATTTAAAACAGTAACTCAATGTATTTAAAAAAATACAACAACAACTCAATTACATAAAATTAATATAATACTGTGGGAGATTCTCTAACCGACAATCACCACTATCAGTGGCGGATCCAGGATTTAGAGTCTGTGGGTGCCAAATAGACTTATCGATTAAATTAATTTTATATTTGATTGAATTATTAGTCTTTTCAATATAAATTAATTTTAGTTCTCTAATTTTTCTTAAAAGAACGTGTGCAACAATTTCCTTTTCTTAAAAAAATGTCTGCAACAAATTTGTCAAAAAAATAGGTACAAATGGGATTTGAACCCGCAACATCGGCCTTCTAAAGTTGCCCTCCTACCATGGCACCACAAGCCAATTTTGTTCTCTGGGTGGCACGTTTTATATTTATATAAATATTATATATATATATACCTATGTATATATAGAGTTTCCGCCGAAGTTCGGGGGTGGCGTGGCACCCCCACACCCCTTAATAGATCCGCCCCTAACCACTATGAGCCTAAGTGGTGATACAACATCTTGCCCACGCTGTCAGAACTGTCCTATACTTTGTCGTCATATAGAACGCCTTAACTAAGTGGATCCACTAGTCTATGCTAAAAAGCACTTAAGGAATCATTTAAAAAGTATGACCTTTTACTACCCATGATGGCAACATGGTTGGAGACTTGAGTTATTATGAACTCGCATCCCTATATCGCGGTGCTCAATACTACTCCCAAAATATACTTAGCTCATATGTTTTTAAAAACAAATTTCTTTCTTTGGTTTGAGATAATTACTCAAAACTTAGCTTAAAAGCTTTCTTGGAAATTGGTGTTTCCTTTCTTGCTTAAATATGAAAACATTTTAACTCTTGGGAATACTTAGTTCCCGTATAATCTTTGAAGAAATGAACTTTTACTCTCACTCTTTACTCAATTCTAAGCTTAAGTTTTAAAACAAAGTTAAAACATTTGTGAGACTTTTGAAATACTTTATGAACTTCTCTTGACTTGACTCTTAACTTTCCTTGAATTTGAATTTATGGATTCAAGGATTGTGATTTGTGATAGGGAGGATATCATGATGTTTATTGTTTAGGAGTGTTTTTAGATAGTTAAACATGAGAAACGATCAAGAAATCACTGTTTGGAAACTAGTCCGCGACGCGGAGATATATTTAAATATTTGATCGCGAAAATAATTTTTGAGGCAAAACGGTCTGTGACCGCTCCACGATGCGAGGAAGAATTCTGCAAAATGGGGGGGGGGTCTACAATGCGGCCTGGGGCACCAAATTTGCCTGACTTTTTCCTTCTTCGTTTTCTCAACCCCAAATCGCCTAAACTCGGTTCTTTTCCCCCAAATTCTCTTTAGATTCATATACCCAGCAAAAGTATCTAAGAACCTCTATAATTCGACGTAAAGATCTCAGAAACTTCTCAATTCAACCCAATTCAAGAATGAAAACAAATTCAAGAACACCTATCAAGAACATCAACTTTCAACCCTTTTTAGAATGAATTTCGCTGAACTAAACATGATTAGCGTGTGGGTGAACGAACCCAACGCTATGAAAGTCTCACATACCTTGTAGGATTAAATCCTTGACGAAATTCACGACCAAACTTGAACGTTCTTGACGAATCTTGACTTTTCTCCTCCTTTCTCCCCTTTTCTCTTTTTCTTCGCGCCCTAGCGTGAACTTCAACTTTTCTAAATTGGTCTAATTCTGATTAGACCCCAAATAAACTCCTAAAAACGAATTAAAATAAATGGGTAAGGAAAAGACTAAAATACCCTTCCAAAATCCGGATTAGACTTTCCTTATTTGATCAGCCCAACTTCAAATGGGAATATCTTACTCATACGAACTCGGAATCGTGCAAACTCAGCGGTGTTGGAAAGATAATTCCAAGATCTTTCCTACGGTATCTGAAAGCACACCCAAATCATTCTGAGCTAAGAGTTATGGTCATTTGAAATTGATCAAAAACCCAAACTTAACATAACTTAACAAATTTCCAGATTTTCCATTCTTTCCTAAAATGACTATTTCCAATTCTAACTCTTTCTAGTTCTTTCAATTAGCGAGATGTTACAAACTTATCCCAATACTAACTGTTAATTTAAAGATAAGTTATCTCATCCTTTGCAACCAAACAAGGAATTCAAGGGCACTCAAAAACAATTTTGTATATATTGAAATTTTTCTTTTTTGTTTTTCAAGTTTAAATAGACTGTTTTGGAATTATATGGAAATGTTTTTCACCAATACTTTGAGATAAATTTTTGTATAGAATGTTAAAATAATTAGAAAAAGATGATAGAATCACGAATGATATTTTTTACGTAGTATTTTTTATAGTGACTGTAGAAGTAATTATTTATATAAATTATGATTTAGCCAAAATTTACACTTTGTTTAGATGAGCAAAAGCAATTATTTTATAAATTTGTAAATATAAAATTTATATTTATAGAAAAAGAAAAACCTATTTATGATAAAAAAAAAACTTAGCTAAACACCAACCCCACAAGGTTTTGGATATCAATATTTTGAAGCCTAGAAGGTTTTGGTGTGCAGACAAGGACGGCTATAAATACTCGTTTGATTTTATTTTTCTTCTGTTGTATTCTCTTCCGATGACAATAATTGGAGCCGATTCTGTGCCAATGGACGCCATTGATATTTCTAGACAAAGAAAATCGGTGATTCCTTGGTTGATGCTTCCGCCGGAGGGCACTATTTACAAATTCTACAGACTGGCGGAAGGCGATGTCATACAGTTTGAGCAGAGGCAACAGCAGGAGCCTGACGGAGACGTCTATTACTTGGGATCATTATTTCAAGGTTGGCTCGTTTATATACAGCAAAAAGACTGTCAAGTTTTTCTATTTAACCCAATCTCTGGTAGAAAAATGAAGCTTCCATCTGTTGAAACTCTTCCTGAAGTTAATGGCGTCATTCGAAACACCCAAACTGGTTTGATTGAAACCTTTCTTAACTACCAATCCCAACCCCGTACTCCACAACAGTTATCTAAATACATCATCAGAAAAATAGTTCTTTCCTCCTCTCTTATGAACGATGACTGTGTAGCCATGGTCACTTACGGCCACTCTGATCTACTCGCCTTCTGCAGGAGGCCCGGAAGAGAGGATAGTACCAATTGCTGGATTCCCTTAGATGGACCCTTACGACAATACACTCAAATTGTTTACCACAGTAAAAAAAAACTATTTTTCGCTCTCACCCATTTTAGGGATCTTGAAGCTTGGGATCTCAATACGGATCCAATCAACAGGTTTCACATTCACAATGAACATTTTGGAACCTCCTCTTCTAATGAATGGCCTATTGTTTGTAATGAATGGCCTATTTCTTTCGTGGATGATGATGAACTTGAGCGCAAGTCATCCTATTGTTGGGATTCTGATTACCTGGTATACGACCATCAAAGCCACGAGCTTTTTATTGTTACACGATACATAGCCCCTGCCATTGATCAAGATGGAACTCTTATATTATCTGAGGACAATTTGGATGATCAATTTCCTTACCAGACTCTAACTTTTGATGTTTTCAAGCTTGATTTCATAAACCATGATCACGTGGAGCTTCAATACAACAGTAGCCTTGGCAATCGTGCATTCTTCATTGGCTCCAATACCGGTTTTGCTCTCTCAACCACCCAATTTCCTGAATTGAAGCCCAATTCTATTTACTTTACAGATGATTTGACCTGGGCTTACAGACACAGGGAGAAGCTCAAGTGTGGAGGTCATGATTTGGGCATTTATGATTATAAAGAAGGAAGCTTTTCATCATGTTACTATCCCATTGATCTCGACAAGATACAGAGGATTCTACCAGCTCCTATTTGGTTCACCCCTGACCCTGATGTTGATGCCGAATGTTTAGCCTAGGCCATATTGTGTGTGTTCTGTTTATCAACTTATCTTTGTTCTTCTGTTTTGTTGGTTAGGCTGTCTGATGTGGGTGTTTTCTTTTTTTAATTTTATATTATTTATAATAAAATAACCATCTTTATATTTAAAAGGAAAAAAAGTCTGATATACCACTCACTTTGTCATTTTAAGCTAATATATCTCTCGTTATGAAAGTGACTCATATATACCCCTACTTATATACAAATGGCTCACATATACCCTTTTCCTCTAACGGAAATGAAAAAAATTATTTAATCTCCTCAAACATATTTTTTTGACTTTTTTTTTTTGTTTTAATGACTAATTTAAATTTATTATTTTGATAGTCAAATTTATTTATGTTTCACTAATATTCTTGTAAAACTTATTATAGATGACTAAATTTTTTTCTTCAAATACAAAAATTAAATTACAATAAAGACAAAAAAAAATAGTTTTAAATTATAATATAGCCACAAAAAAATAGTTTTAAATTTTTTTCTTTACACTAAGGAATGAAAGAAAAAATAAAATAAGAATAAGAAACTCAAATAATAATAATCAAAGAAGTAAAAAAATAACTTATGTATGAAAAAGATTAAAATATACCTTTAACTTTGCTAGAAGAATCATATATACCCCTAAATAATTTTTAAGAAAATTAAAAGTCAAAAATATAAATTTAAAAGTAATTTTTTCATTTCCGTTAAATGAAGGGTATATGTGAGCTCATTTTGTAACGGTAGGGGTATATGTGACCCGTTTGTATAACGGTAAGGATATATATGAACCACTTTCATAATGAAGGCATATCAACTCCAAATGACAAAGTTAAGGGGTATATCAAGCCTTTTTCCCTATTTAAAATGTAGCTCCAACATCATCTTGTAGTTAGTTAGTGAATGAAGATTGATTACATGCTTTTTTTTCTCGCTCTCTCTTTGCGTGTGATGCTAAAAAAATCAAAGGTTCATGTGACCATGACATCTTCTTTAGGTAAAAGTTTGACTAAAAATGTACAAGGAAAAAATATTTGATCAAATCAGAAGTGCGTCTTTTGACTGACTTATAAACCTTAGTCAAACACAATCTCATCAAAAAAAGAGGGTACAGATGAGGTAGAACCGTTAATAGATTTCCTAGTGTACCTTTAATTATGATTGTCTGTTTTGTTATTTTTATATGGTTGCCAGCATACCCTCATGGCTGAGGTATACAACTTTACCTTTTCTTAAAAAAAAAAAAAACAAAAAACACAATGAAGCATTTCCTTCTTCCTTAGTCAATTGTTGTAGCATTATGTATAGCCCTCCTTCCTCTTTACCAACTTCCGTCACCTTCCCACTATAAAGCTCCGATCAAATACAAAAGGGGGGGTCAGTTTGCTTACAGAAAGTAAGTCGTACTCGAACGGAGGAAAATGGAAGACATTTGTGATAATACACCTAGTAGACAAAGTACTAGAACCTACATTAGTGACTTGAGTAGTCTCACCATTTGGAAGATGAACCTCCTTAGGTATATGGTTTAAATTACAGTCCCTTTTGTCAACATATTCCGACTAAAAATCATATGATTTGTTTCTCTGGTGTCATTTATCCATATTTTACTGTTTTCTGACACTAAGAAAGATTTACCTGCAACATTGACTGAATTGACATCAACCTCTTCGATATTTGATTTTTCATGCTCCAATATCTACAAGATCTTATCATATTGATCCTTGGTAAAAGTACACCCTTGAAGTAGAAGTCTAGCTTCTTTCTCACCCTGACCTGACCTGACCTGCTTCCTATGTAATCATTATTTTTGACACACTTTTGTCCCATCCCGTTGTTGGCACACTAGCGTTCACACTGCAACAAACCCGAATTGATTACTATATTAATAAGAACGGAACATGATTACAACTTTAGAATAATAATTACAACTCTCAAATTACTGTATTATAATGAAAATATTGAAACTACAAGTAACTAAAGGATAGAGATAAGAATGGAATGAGAAGTTTAGAATTTAGAAAGAAGATGAGATAGACAAACGTTTCTTCACCAAAATGCATAATCCTCTAAAACCGCATATGACAACCATTTAAACTATGCTCAACCTGGATCCCAAGAAAAACTAGTATTGAACTATCTAATTTTCGGGCCTCTTTGTGGGTTAGCCTCACGCCCAACACTTTGGCCAGCCGTGTTTACAACACATACCATATGGGAGACTAGCCTGACAATAGCATGTGGTACTGGCTGATGAGCTGCTACACTAGAATTACCATTGAAAGCTTTTTTTTCTGAACCAAATATTAATTTCTTTTACTTCTTTAAATTTTAAACACTCTAAATAAATTTTTTGACTATCCCAACAAACTAAAAACTTATCAAACAAACTAAATCCAAAATAAAATAAAATAATACCAACAAGCAGGGGTGGATCTACATGGAGGTGAGGGGTTCACCGAACCCCCTTTGCTGGAAAATTATATTGTATATATAAGGTTAAATTATATTTTTATGAGTATATATATTAAAATGAACCCTCTCACTTAGGGTTAACTCGGTGGTCAAGGGGTTCGAACCCAAAATTTATCTCAATGTCTTGGGTTCAATTTCGTGCGACAATAGTTTCCTCCATTTCTTTACTTTGCAAAATAAATTAGCAACTGAGATGGGCTCAATATTTGGGCTCAAAATCTCAGTTCAATAAAAAACTATTATTTTTGGGCTGAAACTTTATTAAACTTACATAAATCTCATAGTATAAGAAGTAAAATTAAAGTGTAAATTTTATATATGTCATATATTATAGTAATATTTTCAAGCTATAGCAGTAGATTTAGACTTTCAAGTTATAACATTAAAAAAATTTGGTTCTAACAAATAATTTTAAAAAAATAAATTGTTTTCAATAATTGAAAAAAGTTGTTTAAATAAAATAAAGAGATAAAAGAAAAATGAAAGAAAAATGTTTTTTTAATGAAAACAAGTAATAAACTGAAATTGTGGTGTTAATTTAATTTGAATTTATTGTAGATAATTAATAAATAGCACGAATTAAGGGATTTAAACTAATTAAGATTATTGAGTATCCTTAATTCACTCAAATCAGTTAAAATCAAATAAAAATTCAGATTTTATCTTCTTTTTTTCAACATTTCTCTCTCTTCAATTTGCAACAAAAAAATTTCAACGTTTCTCTCTTCAATTTTCAACAAAAAAAAATCTCACATTCAAGTAATTGAAGTTTTTTTCTATCTTTGAAAATTCTTGATTTTGTTGTGATGGACAACGACGTATCAATTTTAATCAAACATGGTGAAAGATGGGATCCTTCGGGTTAGTATTTATTATTGTTTAACGTTTGTTTTAGAATGATAGCGAATTGAAACAAAAATGATCAAACTGTCGATTAATTGAAGGTGGAGTCATATTTTGTGAACTAAGGTGGAGTCATGTTTTGTTAACTGTTGATATCATATTATGTTTACTGTTGTGAAATGTAAAAAAATTAGTGTTTTTTTTGTTTATTTGTTTATTTTGTATACGGTTGTTGTTTTGTGAAATTATAAATTTAATGTGATTTTATGAATAAATTTGATAGAATAAATTAAATGAAATTTGTATGAAAGTATGCTAATTATTCTGTAAAAACAATTTAATTATAATGTTGACGAATTTATGAAAATTTATTTTATTTGATAATGAATTTGATAGTATAAGTTGAATGAATTATGTATGAAAAGTGTGTTAAGAAATATGTAAAAAAAAATGGAATTCTTCACGAAGTGTATTACAAGGTTTTAAATTGGTATTAAATGTGAAATTGTTGAGTTTATATTAGTTTTGTTATTTCTGTATAAAGTTGGGTGACAGTAATTAACTATTTGGGACGACAAATGTATATAGTTTGAATGAATAATCGTTTTGTATGAAATATGTATTACATGAGTATGAGAATGTATAAATTTGGTATGAATGATGATTGTTGTATGAAATGTGTATTAAGTGAGTATTAAATGTGAAATATTATGTCATGTATGAAATTTATTTTGTAATGTACTGTCTGAATGATATTTGTATGAAAAAATAATGACGAGTGTGTATAATTTTATTGTTATTATAATTATTTTTATGGATGAAATTTGTATTGTCTTTGGAATGAAAAGTTAATATTATTTAATATATTTCTAATTGATTTGTATAATGTTAGACTAATTTTATTTTTTTAATGAAACAGAGAATTATGTTGATTTTCAAATGAAATGAATTATATATGAAAGAGGATTGCTGATATGAAATTCAAAAGGTCCAAAGTTACTTGCAGTAGAAGTTGTCAAGTTGGCCACAACATGAAGCGTGTTCAAATTATCATGTGCAAAACTAATGACTGTTTATTTGTTTAGACTATATATAATTTTTATTTTATTTTGTCGTTTAGATTAATGTTTTGTTTTG
>JAJOOF010006050.1:0-37042 GCA_029582545.1 Solanum lignicaule
TATATGAAAAGTTTTGACTTCTATATAAAAAAAAATAGGGGATTTCATAATATATATATATATATATATATATATATATATATATATATAAAATGCATCTAATTAAGTAGAGTCATATATTACTTTTTTGTCACTTTATTTTTATTTTTTCTTAAATGTCTAGTTAATCAAATTTTTTTGGTAACTAAAGGAATTTATTATTAAGTAGCAAATGAGTAAAAGAAAAAATTGTGAAGAAAATCATCATATTACCATTTTTATACTGGTCATTATTTTTTTTCTATAAAAGTTGTTTTGACTCTTAAAGAAGAAATACTATATAAAGAGCATCTTCTTAAGTTAATAAACAACAACAAATACAATATAATTTGAAAGAAAAGATGGGCAAATTGAATAGTTTGATATTTTATGTTTTCCTAGTTATGTTGATAGCATCAACAGGTTTGCTTCTTCTATCTATAAACATTTTTTGTTATATTTAAAATTAGTGTAGTAGTTTATTATATTTCACTAACTTATGAAGTGTGTAAATGATCATTTAAAGTTGCATATAACAATAAATCTATTTCAATTCTAGAAAATTGAATAATCATTAACTTTTTTTTTTAATTTCATATTTCACTATGTTACCTTACTTTAGAAGATTTTGGAATAGATATGAAAAATACATATAATGAAATTTCGAATTTCAGGTTTGTTTCAAGTAGATGGTTTGAAATGTTGCACCGACAATCACATTGGACGTTGCATTCCAGGGAGCGAAGATGATACCAAATGTGATAATATTTGCAAGCAAAATTGTAAGGGAGGTCACTGCAAAGTCATCGGCAAAACACCTCCTAATCATTTTTGTCATTGTCTTTGTTAACAAATCTTTTCAAACTTATTCTATATACTTCGTTGCTTTTACAAAAGAGATATTGTTATGTTTTAGTATGCATATATTAAAAATTCTATAATAAAATTCTAATTTTATGTTCAAGAACGTATTTTCTTTAATTTATTTATTTGGGTCATTTAATAATTATTTTTCTCTTTGCCTCTGGCTTCATTTTCAATATTATGGTAATGAAGATATAAATGGTTTATCTTTTAATATATTATTCTCATATTATTCTAAACCCTAATTTAGACTTTGATATTTTCATTTTAGATCGCGAATAAAATTATCATGACAAATCAAATTAAGATAAATAATGTGATCCCCATATTGTTGATAAGAGCACTCATCCTTGACAAAATACTTCGAAATTGAGAGACAAAAAAATATTTTCTCAAATTTACTATGTTTATCCAAGACTTGAACTAAAATTTAATCAAGAATGAATACTTTTGAAAAAATTTAATCTTAAATATCTCAATTTATAGAAATCGAGTTTCGAAAGATAAATTACTTTTGGATGAACACTCCCCAAAATTTTATAGGTCAAGTTAATGTAAAATCCAAATGTTGATTTGAAAAGTCAACTTTAGCAAAGTGGTTAAAATGTTGGACTAATATGGCCATCAATGTATTCTCATCAAAGAAAAAAAAATCAAAACACTAATCTAAATCAAAAGTAGATATCAATCGTTTACCCCCCAGAATTTTTGAATCCACAACAGTAACATGGATACCAACTCATAAATTCTTTTCTTAAAATTTATATATCTCCAAGAATGTGATAATTTTCCTTGATTCATTTTATATATGAAAAGTTTTGGCTTCTATTGAAAAATAGGAAATTTCATACTGCTTGTAACAAATGTTAAAGTGATAGAAAGTTAATTGCAATCACAATATATATATATATATATATATATATATATATATGAAAAAGAATAATTTCATTGATAAACAATAATCAGTACACATTTGTTTATCTCTTGATTCTTCTCTCCTTAGAGTTTTGCCGTTATTTGAGGGTCGTTAGTAGCATATTTCTCAAACTAAAGATAATTTGGGTTGATCCTTTATGAATATCCCAAGAGTTTATGGGATATTCGAGATGCCTTTTTAAGGGAAATATATTAACCTTTATATAGGCATGAACTAGGGTTTCAGATTGAAAATCCTTCAAGAACCTAACTGAAGTTTAACACATGTAGTAGAGTCCCAATTGAAATTAAACACATTTTGTAGAGTCCCATACAATTTTTATATCTACAAATGCTATATAAAAAAATGCATCCAATTAAGTAGAGTACTTAATACTAGTTTACTTATCACTTTACTTTTAGTTTTTCCTTAATTGCCTAAGTTATCAAATATTTTTTTGGTAGCTAAATAATTTTACTACCAAGTTGAAAATGAGTACATAAAAAAATTAGTGATCGATGGACATCCCCAAATCAATAAACGTACTTTTCACTAGTCTTTATCTTTTATAAACTAATAAACTTTTAATGAACGGATACACTTTATATCTTAGATAATGTCATATTAAAAAGGGAGAATAATGTGAATTGTCATATAAAACATAACACAAGTTAACATGATATATATATATATATATATATATATATATATATATATATTTAAGGACTTGATGATGATGTAGCCCCAAGATACAAATCCAAAACAAACAATATATGATATGAGTTTTGATTATGATAAATATGGTATTAGAGTCAGACTCTTGTAGTACGATCAACGATAGTAGGATTGTCTCAGTGAGTACTCTAAGATCCTATGATGGGGTTCTCATGATAAAGGTCAAAGAGAATGACTGACATTGTATTAACCCTTAAGGTCATTTTATGAAATTTTCATAATTACAATTTTACCCCCTTCCAATAGTTTCCTTGAGTCATGTTTGATCAGTTCATGAAGTTTGGTTTTTCAAATTGATTGAAAGGTTTTAGTTTTTGGAAGTTTTGAGTTTTGGGAAGTTCAAAGTTGTTAAAAGTCAGTTTTTGTAACAACTGAAGTCTGAAGTCTCGAAATGAAATTCCATCAGCTTCAAAATGTGAAATTTGGTCTATGACTGTTGTCGTCTTCTACTTTGGAGTTGTTTCATGGATTTGAGGCCTTGAGATTGAAGTTAAAGTGAATTTAGACCTTGAGTTGACTTTGGTCAACATTCAGAGTTTGGACACATGGATAATAGTTTTGACAATTTCATTTGATTCGAGAGATGATTTTAGCACTAGGTGCAGTGTTGGTTGAATTTTCATAGGTCCTGAGGGTAGTTTGGTATTTTTTTTAGCTTCAAGTTTGTTTATTATGAGTTTCATGGATTTCATGTCAAGGAGACCTTGTTGATCTATATTGTAATGACAAAGATGGTCATTTTAAAAAACTTCCATAAAATTTTCTTTTTACCCCTCTCGTTACTGACCCCAAGTCATTTCTGAATGGATTTTGATTTTTTATTTTAACATTGAGTTAAAAGTTGTGAATTATGGAAGTTTTTTGATTCAAAGGCTTGCATTAGTAGAAAAGCTTTGCACAAATCGTCAGTAATTGCCCACAAGTCCCACAAACTTTGGAACTCTAAAATTGATGTAGGTCGGGTCCAACACCTCACTGCCTCCATCTTGCCTGGATCTACCTGACTATCCTCCTTGGACACCACATATCGAAAATATGCCACAGAATCAAGCCAAAGCTCACACTTTGAGAAGTAGGCGTAAAACTTATCTTTTCTCAAATGTCGATCCTAATCTACCTCAGTCTTGGAGTACACCAAGTTGTTGTCAATGACCACTATCACAAAGAAATCATGATAAGGTCGGAACACCCCGTTCATCAACTCCATGAACGCTGTAGATGCATTAGTCAAACCAACAGACATCACAAGAAACTCATAGTTCCCACACCGAGTCCTAAAAGTTGTCTTAGGGATATCCGATGCCCTAATCTTTAAATGACCTCAAATCAATCTTATAAAATAGTGATGCACTATGCAGCTTATCAAACAAATCATTGATACGAGGAAGAGGATACTTGTTCTTCATTGTAACTTTGTTCAATTGTCAATAATCAATACACATTCTCATGGATTCGTCCTTCTTACTCACAAACAACACAGGAGCAACCCATGGGGAACACTAGGGTGAATAAACCCCTTACTCAACAAACTCGGCAACTGATCCTTCAATTAATTCAACTAAGTTGGAGCCATATGATAAGAAGCAATAGAGATGGACTTGGTGCCCGACTCCAAGTCAATGGCAAAGTCAATATCCCTATCCGGAGGAACACCTGGAAGATCAGTAAGAAACACATCCTAAAACTTACGAACTACGGGTATAGAATCCATGGGAGATAGCTCAACACTAGTATCCCGAATTAAAGCCAAATAGGACATACACCCTCTATCAACCAATCTCTGAGCTCGAATATAGGACATAACTTTGATATGGTAATAACCACTAGCACTTGCCCCCTCAAATATAGGGGCACTATGCATCGTTAAAGTCATAGTCTTAGAAAATGTCAACCCATACCCAAGATAATGTCAAAGTCTACCATTCCCAAAATGATCAAGTCTACCCAAGTATCATACCCGGCCAAAACAACAAGACATGATTGATACACTTGATCCACCACTAAGGATTCACCCACTGTTGTAGAACCATGAATACGCACAGGCATGCAATCATACATCATATCAAACCTAGCAGTAAAATAGGTAGACACATATGAGAAAGTATATCCCGGATCAAACAATACAGATGCAGGTCGATGGCAAACTAAGAAGATACATGTGATCACAACATTAGAAGTCGCGGTCTCATGCTCCCTATAAAAGCATAACGCTGATAAAACCCACACAAAAAATCTATCTAAAGACTCAACTCATTCGTAAAACTCTCACTTCAAGGACTCAAATACCTCCATTGTTAGCTAAAACTCAAGAGCTTCTCAAGAACTCAATCAATCAACTACAAGAAAGAATTTATAGGTAAAACTGTACATGATTGGCATGAGGATGAGCAAATCCATCACTATGGGAAATCTCACATACCTGGAAAGAACGAAGTTCTTGGCGATTTCCCCAAAGTCTTGATGAACTCTTGAAACCTCCTATTTTCTCCTCTTCAACATTGCCCTAACTTTCTTAAATGCTTTAGGATGAATTAAATACTGATTTCAATCAGCTTAGACCCCTCATTGGGTGATAAAAATGTGAAGGTCTAGTGGGGTAGGGAAAAGACCAATATACCCTTCCTTAAAATGGATGAATTTCCTTAACTAGACATGCTGCACTCAAACGGGGATATCTCTTTCATCTGAACTCAAAATTTAGCAAACTCCATGGAGTTTGAAAGAGAACTCAACAACCTTCGATTTGATCTCTCATGGACCACCTAACTCATACTGTGCTGAAAGTTATGGTCATTTGAAGTTGACCTAAAACTCACAATAGAAGTGTAACTTGTACGAATCTCAATTTAGCTATTTCTAATTCCGAGGTGTTGTGATATCTCCCCCTGAAAATTCTTCCTCGAATGAGATCGCTCTAAGTCAAAAGGGAAATGGGAAGCATCTAACAACCGCACCTCAAGTTCACAACATACAATTCACACAAGTCAACACATTAACTTAGAGAGTTTTTAACAATGAAGTATTACCTTGATCTAGAATTTCTCCGTAAGGAAAGACATGTGGGTATCTTTTCTTCATATCATCCTCACCCTTCAAAGAAGCTACTTCAACAAATTGATTTTTCCATAGGACTTTGACTGATGCAACCTCCTTGGTCCTCAACTTGCGAACCTAATGATCAAGAATCTAAACGAGTATCTCAGCATAAGATAAGTCGTACTTAATACCAATATTATCAGTAGGTATGATAAGTAAAGGATCGCACAAACACTTCTTCAACATAGAACTATGGAATACCGGATGGACTACTGCTAACTTTGACGGTAGCTCAAACTCATAAGCTACATGGAAAACTCTCTTGGATATCCTATAAGGACCAATATATCAGGGACTGGGTTTCCCCTTCTTGCCAAATCTCATAACACCCTTCATGGGTGAAACCTTCAAGTAAACCCAATCATCCACCTCAAATTCTAAGTCTCTTCTCCTAGCATATGTATAAGATTTCTGACGACTTTGTACAGTTTTCAACCTTTCTTAAATGATCTTAACTTTTTTCGTGGCTCGATGAACCAAGTCTGGTCCTATCAACCCAACTTCACCAACCTCAAACCATCCAATAGACGATCTACATCTTTTCCCATAAATAGCCTCACAAGGAGCCATCTGGATGCTAGAGTGATGACTGTTGATATAAGCAAACTCTATGAGAGGTAGGTGATCATCCCCATAACCTTTGAAATTGATCACACAAGCCCTCAACATATCCTCTAAAGTTTGTATCATACGCTCTTCTTGACCATCAGCCTGTTGGTGGAAAGCAGTACTCAAATTTAAGTTTGAGCCCAAACCTTTCTAGAAAGACTTTCAAAATTGTGCGGTGAATTGTGCACCTTTATCTGAAATGATAGACACAGGAACGCCATGAAGTCTAACTTTTTGTTTAATATATAATATGGCATAATCTTCTGCTAAATAGGTAGTCTTTACCAATAAGAAATGGGATGATTTCGTCATCCGATCTACAATCACCCAAATCGAATCATGCTGCCTTCTAGATCGCGAAAAACCAGTAATGAAATCCATATTGATCATCTTCCACTTCCATTACAGAATATTTATATATTTTGAGCCACACCACCAGGCATTTGGTGCTCTACCTTGATGTGTTGGCAATTCAGGTACTTGACAATGAAATCTGCAATACCTCTTTTCATACTACTCCACCAATAGACTTCCTAAAGTCACGATACATCCTTGTGGAACCGAGATGAATTGAATATCTGGGACTATGAGCTTCTTCCATAATCATCTCTTGGAGCTCATCCACCTTTGGCACACACAATCTACCTTGATACCTCAACACACCATCTCCCCCTTGTTCAAAAGCTATCAGTTTCTGCTTATGAACATTTTCCTTTAATTCAAGAAAAATGGGGTCTTGGTCTTGTTTCTCCTTCACCTTAGACACTAGTGATAATTCAGTCCTGTTCATCACTACCACTCCACATTCATTGGAATCTAACAACTGGACTCCCAATCGTGCATGTCTGTGCACATCTTTGGAAAATTCTTTCTTGTCTTCCTCAACATAGGTAGTACTACCCATAGATAACCTGCTCAAAGCATCAGCAACAACATTAGCCTTACCTGGGTGATAGACAAGACTCATGTGAAAACATACTAATGACTCTTGTGATCGATGAACACATAAATATGAACACCATAGAGATAGTGATGCCGTATTTTCAAATAAAACTCTACAACAACCAACTCGAGATCATGAGTTGGGTAATTCTTCTCGTGAGTCTTAAGTTGTTTGAAGGCATAAGCTATAAATTTGCCATTCTGCATCAATACAAAACCAAGTCCAACTCTGGACGCATCGCAATACACAACAAAACCTTGTGTACCCTTCAGTAGGGTTAACACTGGGTAGCAGTTAATTGGGTTTTCAATTCATGAAAGCTTTTCTTACAAGCTTCAGACCATTGAAACTTCATTGTCATTTGAGTCAACTTTGTCAACGAGGATGAAATAGATGAGAACCCCTAGACAAACCATCTATAATAACAAGCCAATCCCAAGAAACTCCGTATATCAGTTGGAGATGTGGGTCTGGGCCAGTTCTGCACTACTTCAATCTTTTGAGTGTCAACTCAAATTCCTTCACCAGAAATAATGTGGCCTAAGAATGCAACAGACTTAAGCCAAAGCTCACACTTACAAAAATTTTCATACAACTCCTTATCTTTGAGAGTTTGGAGAACTATTTTGAGATAACTAGCATGATCCTTCTCATTACTCGAATAAATCAGAATGTCATCAATAAACACCATAAAAACATGTCAAGGTATGGGTTAAAATACTCTGTTCATAAGATCTATGAACGTCGCATGAGCATTGGTCAAACCAAAAGACATAATAAGAAACTCATAATGACCATAATGGGTCGTGAATGATGTCTTCGAAATGTCACTTTCTCTTACTGTCAACTGATAATAGACAGATCTGAGGTCTATCTTAGAGAACCAAGTGGCACCCTGGAGTTGATAAAAAAGATCATCAATTCTCGAAAGATGATACTTATTCTTTTTGGTGACTTTGTTCAATTGGCGGTAGTCAATACACATCCTAAATGAACCATATTTCTTCCTCACAAATAAGACCAGAGCGCCCCAAGGTGAGACACTAGGTCAAATGAAACCTTTTTCAAGAAGATCTTTCAACTATTCTTTTAGCTCTTTTAACTCAGCTGGAGCAATTCTATATGATGTAATATAGATAGGTTGAGTATCAGGAAGAATATCTATGATGAATTCTATTTCTCTCATGATGGACTCCAGGAAGATCATCTGGAAAGACCTCTGGAAACTCACTCAGAACTGGAACTAACTGAATAGGCAGTGTCTCAACACTAGAGTCATCAACTCGGACTAGGTGATAGATGTACCCCTTAGAGACTAACTTTCTGGCCTTAAGGTATGAAATGAATTGACCCTTAGGTACTGCTGAACTACTCCTCCACTCCATAACTGGCTCATTAGGAAACTTGTATTTGACTACTCGAGTTCTACAATCAACTGAGGCATAACAAGCATGAAGCCAATCCATACTTAGAATAACATCAAAATCCACCATATCTAGCTCAACTAAATTAGCCATGTTGTCCGTGTGATTGACAAAGATGGTACAGCCACGATAGGCTCTTTCCGCTATAATAGAATCACCAACCTGTGTGGAAACACTGAAAGGCTCAAGAAGTTGTTCGGGGGAAATGCCAAACTTCATGGCTACATACGGAGTTACAAACGACAAAATCACACCGGGATCAAGCAAGGAATAAACATCATAAGTAAAGACTTTAAGCATACTGTTGACAACATCTGGTGAGTTCTCCTGATCATGACGACTAGCTATAGCATACAAACGGTTTGCACCACCGCATATTCCTAAAATAGCTTCTCTCTGGATATTTCTATCTGATGGGGCTGTTGACGAAGATTGGGATTTATTGTCCCCATTTCCTTGCCTATTCCTAGAGCACTCCTTAGAAAAGTGACCCGTCCTCCCACACTTGTAGCAAATATCTGTACCAACACGACACTCTTCTGGATGGAGCTTACCATACTTACCACATAGTGGGTTTCGAGGGAACCCTTGTGCTACACTCCCCTGCGACTGAGAACCTTGGACTCTGAAATTCTGGGAGTTCTGATTCCTATAGTCATTCATGTTCCTTGGTGCAGGCGCACTATCTAATGATGGATCAGGTCCAGATGACCTCTGCTAAAAATATGATCAGTTCATGTTCCTAGTCTTTTGCTGGCCGGACTCATGACCTGTTGTCTTAGCCCTCTTTCTACGGAACTCTTCCCTGTCCTTGAAATTGTCTTCCTTAACCTGTTGCACATAAATCATAAGTCTTTCTATGCCTATGTCTCCTATTAGAAAATCTACCTTACCTTCCTTACTCGATAAGTGGGATAGTCTAGACACGAACAAGCTCTTTCTGCTCCTCATATCAACCATTATCTCTAGAGCATAGCGAGATAGTTGGGTGAACTTGAGGCTATACTCTTACAGACTCATGGATTCTTATTTTAGATTCAAAAATTCTCTTACCTTCTCATCCCTTAGCTCGCGGGGAAAGAAGCGCCCTAAGAAGTCATCTTCAAACCAAGCCCAAGTCAATTGCGGTGCCCCTTCGACCCTGTTTTTCTTCCACTGATCAAACCATATCCTAGCAATGCCCTTGAGCTGGTAAGAAGCCTACTCTACACGTTTAACATCAATAACATGCATGACCTCAAACACTTTTTGCAGTTCATCCACAAAGTTTTATGGATCCTCATTGAGCTTTGACCCAGTGAACTACGGGGGACCCATTCTCAGAAATTCTCGAACTCTGGATGTATATTCCCATCTTGATGTCCGGCTCCTTGGCAACCAACCTGTGCTGTCACCAATTGAGTCAACATCTAAATTGGATTTTTGAATTCAACATTGGTGGCATCTCCATGAGGTGTTGCACTTCTGGTGCATTAGGGACCTCTTGATCTTGAAGATTAACATTCCTTCTAGCTGGAAGTCCTCGAAAAGCTATTTTAGGAGGCATGATCTGAAAGATACGCATAAGCATGAGTTAGAAGAAACTTTTATCAATTTGAACTCTATCGCACGAACAGGAGTAGAAGAAACAAGCGATGACACATATTTGAGAGTACTGGCGCGACGTGGAGGTGGCTTGAATTTTTTGTCGCAATTTTTTTTTTGAGGCAGAGGACCCCTTATCCTCTCCGCGACACGGAGAGGGGTGATCGACTGGAGACTGAAATTTTTAAGCGCCTCTGCGACGCGGATCTGGGTGCGTATTTTTTTTCGTTCTTTTCTTCCATTTCCAAACTCCATTCAATTCAACCCAATGCAATTTCATTGTCTAAAGTCACGAATATTTATAAACCCAGTATGTTTTCAATGAAACCCACACAAAAATCTATATAAAGACTCAACTCATTCGCAAAACCCCCACTTCAAGGACTCAAAGATCTCCATTGTTAGCTAAAACTCAAGAACTCAATCAATCAACATCAAGAACGAATTTATGGGTAAGAGTTTACATGATTGGCATGAGGATAAAAAAATCCATCACTATGGGAAACCTCACATACCTGGAAAGAATGAAATTCTTGGCGATTTCCCCAAAGTCTTGAAGAACTCGTGAAACCTCCTCTTTTCTCCTCTTGAGCTTTTCCCTAACTTTCTTAAATGATTTAGGATGAATGAAAAACTAATTTCAATCAACTTAGACCCCTAATTGGGTGAAAATAAACTTAAAGCCCTTATGGGGTAGAAAAAGACCATAATACCCCTCCTTAAAAATGGATGAATTTCCTTAACTAGACAGGCTGCACTCAAACGGGCATATCTCCTTCCTCCAAATACGGAATCTAGAAAACTCGCTGGCGTTGGAAAGAGGACTCAACGACGTTAGATTTGATATCTCATGGGCCACCTAACTCATCCTGTGCTGAGTGTTATGGTAGTTTGAAGTTGACCCACAACTCACAATTGAAGAGTAACGTGTACGAGTCTCAATCTAGCTATTTCTAATTCCGAGGTGTTTTACCGTCAAATAAAAGGTAAGGAAGAGATAACCACATATCCTTCGATAAGCCATAAAAATTTGCTTGATAAACCCATACTGTTGGGTTAGAAACACCGATGAAGCGATTCATCACGATTGCAGTTGGGGTTTGGCAAGAAAAGTTGAGGTACCCGTCAGCCATGTAGTATGAGCAATGAAAGAACCAATGTAATAAAACCAATAACAAGACCAACACAATTCAAATTCAAACAATCGACAAATCTATTTCACTAACTCGTAATTGGAATTACAAAGGAATTTAAGATCTAAATGGAAATTGAAGAACACAAGTAGAAGAAAGGGATGAGAAGAAGAACTCATAGAAAGGGGATGAGAGGGCTAGACATTTATTTCAACAATTTTCATAAGTCTAATTTTCTCTCCCAATTTGTATTTATCAAACCGGATCCCAAACATAGTCTCTTAATTCGGTGTTGGGTTGTTTTTCCCATATTGGTCCTAGCCTATTCATAACAATCAACAAACTTTTCATTTGTTTTTTTACAGAGGAATTAAAACCCTTTATTTTAACTTTTAAACTTATATCACTGAACCCATGGAGGGATGCCTACGTATCTCACATGGAGAATCAGGTGTGCGTAGTTCTTAAATTTTTGAACAAAATTTTGTTTTGTTGTTGAATATGAATAAACCTTTATAAATTTTATCTGAATTTATTTAAATACTGATGGGTTGCCTCATCAAGCACAAAATTTAACGTCGCGACAGGATGTGGAGTACATCACCCTTTATGTTTCCACTTCAAGGCAATGAACCTTCCTCTAATTTTAGATCAATTTCTCTCCGAATAGTATGTGGAGTGAATGAGGGCATCAAGAGTTTCACTCGATCTCTCCACATAAAAGACTTGAATTTAGTACCCAATTTTGCATAATTCTTTCATTTTGGATCCTTGGGCAAGAGGGATTGAGAGTCACTAGGCTATTTGAGCATTGATTTTCATGATTGTTGACCCTCAATTGAGTGACACTTTTGATTCCACATGAAATAAAGTTTCCATGAATGATCTTCTTGGTGTTTTCTTGCAACGTTGGTATCATCTCATTTATTTTGACTTCTTTGATTGCTATTGGTTTGGATTGGTTGCAACAACTAACGATATCTTTAATATCCACCACAACCCCTTTTTTGTTCTCGTATTAGCTTCCAAAGTTGCAATCTCAAACTCGTGTCGGACCATCTCATAGCACCTAGCTAGGTGCAAGTTGAAAAACTCCTCTTCACTCTTTTCGGCCATAGGATAAGGAGTAGCATCTACGTCCATTCTTATTATCATCTTGCCCTTAAGATTTGCGAGTAAAAACTTGAATATAACCATCTCATGGCATTGAGTTACGTGCATGTTGCGAAGCTTTTCCATTTCTTGGGAAAGTCGGTGTAGGGCCTTCTCACCCTAATTGAGCTTTTCATCCACGACCCTAAGCCTTAATTAACTTATCATACTTATTTCACCAAGAGGCCATGGGTCGATATATGGAATACCACCAAAACATATTATAAACACAGAAAGCCATAGAACAAAGTAAAAGAAAGTAAAGACAACTATTCACCATTTAGATAGAAACAAGTACACTATAAATCCTAAATCAATTCAGTACGCCTAACTGTTCCCCGGCAGTGATGCCATTTTTGTTAAAGCTCAATTTACCCTCAAAATCAGTTAAAAGAATAAGTGGTTGTTAGCAATAAAAATACATAACTAAGAGTCAGGGTCGCATCCCAAAAGGAACAATTTATTGGCAATTCAAAAGACAGAGAATTACAAGCCACTAGTTTGAATGTGAACTTAATGATACAAAATTATCAAACTGAAGATGGTTTAGTAACACAATTAAGATTTGGGAAAAGAACTATTTAAGCAAGGGATAATTGGGAGTTGGGAAATTTGGAATTCAATACTCATTCAACGATCCATTACAATCTCAACACATGCTAATTCAATCATAGGTAGGCTAGGTTATCTTTAACAACACAAATCTCTTTTCAATCTCATTGTGCTATATCATGAAATCTTTTTTTGGTCTCAATCATGTAATTCAACAAAAAAACCTTATACCTTAACTTGGACCTCTTGTTTGAGAAAGTCTTGCATTCAACATTGAAAACTTAAATCTCTCTTTCGAGCAAACTAAAGATTCAAGGCCAATATGTGATTATCAATCTAGTTAACCACTTCACAAATTCTCTTTCGAGTAACCCACAAAGATGAGAAGCTACATTTGAGCATGAACTCTCAAATAACAAATTCAAACATGAAAAGTAGATTGCACCCATTTTATGAATATTAAGCATGGGATAAAATAAAAAATCAGTAGAATGAGAAATAAAAGACCCAAAGGAATTGATTATTTCTAGCACAAAACCCCAATCTCAATTAGAAATTACACCAGAATTCATGAAATATGAGGCAACTTGCTTTTAAAGTCTCAACCAAAAATAAGAACACTACAAGTTTTTCTCTTGACTCTCTATTCTATGAAGGATGGATCTTGGATCTAAATTATGACTGATGTTGAGAGTACAAAGGATTTTGGGATTAATTTGGTGAAATTCCAAATCTGCCCATTGTCTGTATTCCCGGAATTGTGTTGACTGGACTAGCGTGTTCACGGTCTAATGGGTGCATTCGCGGTCCTCCTTGACCTCAAGGCCACATTGATAGCTGGCATCTACTGTGTTCACGATGCCATGTTAACTAGAATTCCATGTTCATGGGTCAGTTGACCTCATTTATGTAGAACACTTTTCATGCCAGAATTGCATTTTTTCAGCTCTTCAACCTCTTTTTGCCTCAAGTTCACTTGGTTTATTCAAATGTCCTTCAAAACTAATATGAAAAGAGCCTCAAATGAGTGGAAATCCACCACTCATCAATTCGTCATGAAATACTTAAATGGAAAGCGAGGGAGCCATAGTTTGGAATATTTAGAGGCGATAATGTGTTGCTAAGAATACCTTGATACTAGTGAAATTTTAAGCGTAAGGTAAATGGACGATATGGCTACTGAGTACCTGTTATTTTGGTACTCATACTACACTATGTATCTGTTTCGTGATGCCTTCCGAGCACCATCTATCAATATTGATTTTGAGCCAGTTGCCATTAGATTTGGAGGTGAGGGTGAGCTTATGGCATTATGGATCATACTTGTCTCCTTTTGTATAGTTTAGCTAGTTTTTTGTATTCTGAGACAAGTCTGTAAATTTTTTCCACCTTTAGGGCGTGTACTCTCTCTGTAGTAGCTCTCTACTCATGATTACTAGGTTCTAGTTAGGATCTTTTTTTTTTGTCTATATACGTATATATTGCATCCGTTCATTTCTCCTATTGTGTTTGTTAAATTATTCTTCTATTGCGGTTGGTTGATACTATAACCATACACCAATTACTTGTCATTCTGGGTTACGAGTTGACTGACCTACTAGTGGATTATTGTATGTTCTAAATATTTTAAATCTTCCTTGTTTTTATCTTTCAAACAAGGAAACCTTTTCAATCCATCCTCAGAAGCGCAGTATCTCCGAAGATGCCCTTTGACTACGGCATGAAGCTTTTTTAGTTTCTCTCCTTCCGAACCCGGGGCTGGGCCGTCAGGCTCCTTAGGGAGAACAAGCATGAGACCCGCTACATACGGCTTATGCATGTCCCCCTCACCGGTTATTAATGTCCCGAGATCCGATACAACGAAAGCTTTTTCTTTCTTTCAATCCAAATAAGAGAACAAAGAAAGCACTCAAAAATGAAAGTTAGATAAAGAAGTGTTAGTAAAACAAATAATTGGTTGAACAATGCACATGAACGTAGAATAAGGTACTAAGCTATAATTATTTAATATTCTCAGATAATTTTGTTCTATTCCGATAAAATATTATATATCATTGACGATATAATTGTTATAATATAATGTATTATTGTATAAAATTATGAGGACTTTAATTCAACGATGTATTAAAGCATGATGACGTAGAAATATTTTACAAGTGGAATAATGGTAAAGGAAATTTCTGAAGAATTCAAAATGCCTGAAGCATTTACTTGTTCTTGCAAAACTTGTAGATAATCCTGATATGCATTCAATCAATCAATAATCCTTAATATAGTTATGAAAATTCATGTAATGACCCGAAAGGTGATTTTTGGAACTTTTCATAAAATTACCATTTTACCTCTTCCGATAGTTACCTTGAGTCATTTCAGGTCAATTTTTGAAGTTTGTTTTAAAATTGATTAAAAAGTTATGTTTTGTTGGAAATTTTGAGTTTTGGAAGGTATTTTAGCCCTTTCGATAGTTACCTCGAGTTTCCAGTCAATTTTTGAAGTTTGTTTTGATATTTGATCAAAAAGTTATGCTTTGTTGGAAAATTTGAGTTTTGGAAGGTTTAAAGTGTTTATAAGTTGGGTTCGGTATCAATTGGAACTTCGAGTCTCGAAATGGAATTCTAGTAATTCCATGAGCTCTAGAATCTAGAATTTGGTCTTGCAGTGTCGTTGTTTCCTGATTCAAAGGTGTTTTAAGGAATTGAGGTCTTAAGTTGGATGTTTGTGTGATTTTAGTCTTTGAGTTGACTTTGGTCAACATTTGGATTTTCGATGCTCGGATCAGAATTCCAACGGTTCCATTGAATTTGGGGGATGATTTTAAGCCTAGGAGAGATGATTGAATTTTCAGAGATTCTGATGGGCATTTTTTTTATTTTGGACCCATAAGTTAGTTTATTTTGAATTTCATGGTTTTTTAAATCAAGGAGGCCTCGAATCCATATTTTGACAGTTCAATTGAGTCTGAAATGTTAAGTTTAGTTTGATAGCATATATGGTTTGTGTACTTGGGGTTTTGAACGAATCCGGAGGATCCATTCGACAACTTTGTGCCTTATGTGATCATTGCTAGTTTTTGTCTCTGGTGCAAATATATATGCTCATCCCAATCGTAGACCAATCCACACGATCGTGATGTGATAATAAGGTACGGATGGATGTCTTATATGATAGTTTTTATCAAAAACTGTAGTATCTAATATGGTAATATGGTATGAGTGTATGTGTAATAAGATAGTTTTTCCTTATAAGAATGAAGTATCTAATATGATAATATAGTATTATGTCTAATATGATAGTTTTTCCATAAAAGAATGAAGTATCTGATATGATAATATGGTATAGATTAATATCTAATATGATAGTTTTTCCATTAAAGACTGAAGTATCTAATATGATAATATGGGGTGGATATATGTCTAGCATGATAGTTTTTCCATAAAAGAATGAATTATCTAATATGATAATATGGTATGAATATATGTTTAATATGATAGTTGACCAAATATAAGTTTTTTTTTTATTAAAGTCACAACACTTCATAAAAGTCACAACTATTCATTTTTCATTCACACCTATTAAAATCCAACAATACTTTCATGTTCGTAGAGAGCTATAAATAGTGGATAGTATGCAATTATATCTTTGAACCAAAACCTTAATTATCAATCATCAATGAAAAGAAAAAGGTGAAACTTTTCAAAATTTCAAACCTTGTTAATCTTTTATGGAGGATCTTTATTTCTACTTTTCGTAAAGTTACAAACAAATGGAATATTATAATAAGAAAAACATCATTACCTCCGGGTAAAAAACCATGGCCTATAATTGGTAGCCTTCCTCAAATTCTCCCAAACAAGAAGCTAATATATCATTGGATACACAAAATTATGGAGGAAATGGACACTGAAATCGCTTGCATTCATGTTGGTACTGTCCCTGTAATTCCTGTAACTTCCCCTGAGCTTGCTCGTGAGTTCTTCCAGATTCAAGACTCTATTTTCTCTTTTAGGCCTATTTGCATGTCTATGAGCATCATTAGTATTTTGAACCATAACACCACCCTTGGCAGAGTCCATTAACCGAACACCCAATCTGGACAGTCTATGTACATCTCGTACCAACTCTTTCTTATCTTCTTTTATATGGGCACACTACCTATTGACAATCGACTGAGGGCATTCTCTGTAGCACCCTGTATCCGAAAACAGAACTTAATGCAGATTTCTAGAAGTTGCAGGTGCAACCCATTGTTGCTACCCATGGACCATAGGGTGACCCATGACCTGTGCTGGTGGTCCGTGGTTTGCATCTGTAACCATCACCAGAAATTCAGACAAAAACCATTCTAAGGCATGACCTACAGACTGACTTGACGAATCGTGGATCCATCGACGGATCGTCGATCAGTCCGTAGGCCGAGGCCCTCAGAACCTGGTCTCTCAAGTCGATCGACGGACTGACATGACGGATCGTGAATCCATCGACGGATTGTTGATCAGTCTGTAAGTCGAGACCCTTAGAACCTAGTCTCTGAAGTCATTAACGGACTGACGGGACGGATTGTGGATCCATCTATGGATCGTTGATCAGTCCGTAGGTCGCTTCAACAGATTTTAAGTCAGGGTCGTTTTGGTCTTTACCTATTTCGTTGGACCTCTAAGCTACGTCATTTAGGCCTTAAATTATGAGGGTTTAGTCAGTTTATGCCTAGAAACATAACTAGAACTTACCTAAGTCAAATCATTAATTAAAACTTTGAAAACTAGAAGCGTAACAAGAGAAAGAGGCGACCAACCCTAGTTCAAGAACGCAACAAGTTTTCTTCAATTCCAGCCCAGAAATAAAAGAATTTCTCTGTGAAATTCGTCACCAGGTAAGTGGGATTTCACTAGTGGGTTCCTTTCGCTCATTAGGTCCCTAGAATTCAATTAGATTTTTGATTCCATGATTATGAATAGACCTAGGGTTTCTAGAATTTCAACAGATCATCATGAATTAGTTATTTAAATGTTCCAAATCAGATTATCATGTTATTGCTCAATTTATTGCATGAATTCCAGAACCCTAACTATGTATTTCTTTAGTTCTTGAATTACACATGCTAGGTCAGATATTTCAGCTATTCAGTTATACATGCCTCAGTTATTAATGCATCAATATCAGTTTAATTGTTGCATTCTCAATTTGCATGTTCAGCTCGAGCTATCTAGTAAATTATAGAAATTCAGTCATAATGTGTTAATTACTTAATCCATTGGGAGTAGCATAATACCGAGTTGGACTAGGGTTCAGCGTACCAAATTAGTTCCAGAACTACTAGCCACGTAGGTGGTAAGTCCCCTCTGTGGGCATCATTTCAGTGATCACGCCAGCATGCCTCTATACCTTTGGCCGGGTATATTGGGTCCTCTCAATGGGGCGTATACATCAGACTCCACATTTAGCTCATGTGGTTTTAATGTCGGTTATTAGTAGCTCCCACAGTTCAGTCAGACCCTATTGCATTGACCATTTATTAGTATATCCAGTGTTCAGTTTCAGCATGTTATAAATTGGTCACTGCATTCAGTTATCGCAACATTCAGTATCTATATCATGTTCAGATTATGTCATTGTTTATTTACTTTGTTCAGTTAGATGTTATTTTAGTTGTATTATATCCTGCATGCTCAATACCCTTCAAGTACTGACGCATACTCTGCGCTACATCTTCTCGTGATGTAGGTTTTGGTTCTCAGCATCCAGATCACGCTTAGATCGGTTCCCGATCTCCAGTTCAATAGAATCAGTGGTGAGTCCTTATTCTCCAAGGACAATAGTCATGAGTTTGTTTTCAGTATTTTTAGTCCTTAGTTTCAGTTTTGCTAGACTTAGCTGGGGCCTGGCCCAGCATATCTAGTCAGTTAAAAGCTATCTTCAGACATAGTTAGATTCAGCTTAGTATTGAGTTAATATCATCTTTGTATTAAACTCATCAGTTATCATTTATCTCAGTTATAGTATATTGGTATTCCCCATCTTTTCATTTTTATTCATGATTTAGCTTCCGCATGAGTTTATTATCTTTAGTATTCTCATATGCGGCCAGCAGGGTTAGCTTGGGATCACTTGTGGGCCTATGTCCCGTGCCGGCGTCTCGGGAGTAGTCTTGGGGCGTAACAAACTTGGTATCAGAGCACTAGGTTTAAGTGTCCTAGGATGTCTTAAAAGCCATACTAAGTAAAGTCATTTTCATGGGTGTGAAGTGCACCACATCTAATGAAGGGGAGGCTACAAAGTGCTTTAGGAAATCTTCATTTTCTTGTTACTCTTATCGTACGTAAGGTATGATCTAAATTCCATTCTAACTTGACGTTCTACGTTTCAGTGATCATGCCTCCTCGTAGAGCTAACGCCAGGAATGTGAATGCCAGGAACTCAAATGCAGCTCCTCCAGTCCTTGATCAAGAAGTGTCGAATGCAGAGTTCAGGAATGTCATCCAGATGTTCGCTCAGAGTGTGGCCAACCAGAACAATTAGCGGTCTCCAGTTTCGGTAAATGCCAATGTTGGGTTAGCTGCAACCAGGGTGCGAGACTTTGTTAGGATGAATCCGCCAAAGTTCTTAGGATCGCAAGTTGGAGAAAATCCCTAAAACTTCATTGATGAGGTCAAGAAGATCTTTGAAGCGATGCATGTAACTGGGAATGATCGGGTTGAGTTAGCATCTTACAGACTTAAGGATGTGGCTCATATCTGGTATACTCAGTGGAAGGAGAACATGGGTACACATGCAGCTCTTATTACTTGGGATTGTTTCAGTGAAACCTTTATGGACAAGTTTTCCTCCATAGAGTTGAGAGAAGCTAGGGCCGAGGAATTTATGAACTTAAGGCAGGGTAACATGACTATCCAAGAGTATGGGCTAAAGTTTAACCAACTCTCCAGGTATGCTCCTCACATGGTTGCTGATTCCAGGGCTCATATGAATAAGTTTCTGTATGAAGTGTCAGACTTCATGAAAACAGAGTGAACTAAGATTAGGGAACAGGCTAAGAAGGCTAAGAAAGCAAGAAAAGGTAACTATGAGTACTCCCAACAGAAATCGGGTGGTGGAAATCGCTTGCAGTTTCAGCAAAAGTCTTTGACTCCAACTCCTTCATCAGCTAGTGGTCCATCCCCAGGTTTTGTAATGATCAAAAAGGTAGGGCGTCAGGCTCTAAGTCTCAAGGTAGTGTTTCAGGCACCAAAACTTACCCAACTTGCCCAAAATGTAACTAGAACCATCAGGGCGAGTGCCTTGCAGGTAACGAAGGATGTTTTGGGTGTGGTCAGGCTTGTCATAGATTGAAGGATTGTCCGTCTAAACAGTATCAAGTAGGAAATAATGGTAGAGCACAATCTACAACTTCAGCAACACCAGTAGGTCGCTCGACTCAGCAGGGTAACTCATTTGGTACATGTGGCGGACAATGCCAAAATAGGCTCTATGCTCTTCAGACTCATCAAGATCAGGAAGATTCTCCTGATGTAGTCACTGGTACGTTACGAGTCTTTGATCTTGATGTTTATGCATTGTTAGATCCAGGGGCTACTTTGTCTTTTGTAACTCCTTACATAGCAGTCGGTGACCCTATTATAGCTAGACGGGTATACAGAAATTGCCCCGTCACAGTCTCGCAGAAAGTCACCTCAAAAGATCTTGTAAAGTTAGAATTGTTAGACTTCGATGTCATTTTAGGAATGGATTGGTTACATTGTTGTTATGCCTCAGTCGATTGTAAAACTAGGATTGTTCATTTTCATTTTCCAGACGAACAAATCCTAGAATAGAATGGTAGTAGCTTAGCGCCTATGGGTCGATTCATATTTTACCTTAAGGCTAGAAAGATGATCTCTAAGGGTTATCTATATCATCTAGTTCGGGTTAAGGATTCTAGTTCCGAATCCCCAACTCTTGAGTCAGTCCCTGTAGTCAATGAGTTTCCAGAAGTGTTTCCAGATGATCTTCTCGAAGTTCCTCTTGAAAGGGAAATCGACTTTGGAATTGATCTCCTTCCAGATACCCAGCCTATCTCTATTCCTCCTTACAGAATGGCTCTAGCTGAGCTTAAGGAATGGAAAGAGCAGTTGAAAGACCTTCTAGATAAGGGCTTCATCAGACCTAGTATTTCACCATGGGGTACACCAGTGTTGTTCGTAAAGAAAAAAGATGGTTCTCTCAGAATGTGCATTGACTATAGGCAGTTGAACAAGGTCACAATCAACAATAAGTATCCCATCCCTAGGATTGATAACTTATTCGACCAACTTCAGGGTGCTAGTCAATTCTCAAAGATAGACCTCAGATCGGGTAGTCATCAGCTTAAAGTCAGAGATAGTGACATTCCGAAGACATCCTTCAGAACTCAGTATGGTTATTATGAATTTATAGTCATGTCATTTGGACTAACCAATGCTCTTGCAGCTTTCATGGATTTGATGAACAGAGTGTTCAAGTAGTACTTGGACTTGTTCATTATCATCTTTATTGATGATATCCTCATTTACTCTAGGAATGAGGAAGAACATGCAAGTCATTTGAGAGTTGTTCTGCACACTCTCAAAGATCGCCAGTTATTTGAAAAATTTAACAAGTGCGAGTTTTGGTTACAATAAGTTGTTTTCCTTGGGCATATTGTGTCTAGTGAAGGAATTCAAATAGATTCCCAGAAGATAGAAGCAGTGAAACAATGGCCCAAACCTACCTCTGCTACAGATATCAGAAGTTTCTTAGGTCTAGCGGGCTATTACAGACGGTTCGTGGAAGGATTTTCATCCATAGACTCACCATTGACTAGGTTGACTAAGAAGATGGTCAAGTTTCGATGGTCAGATGATTGTGAGAAACGCTTCGCAGAATTGAAAACTAGGTTGACTACAACTCCTGTCTTGACTCTACCAGAGGGTTCAGATGGTTATGTGATCTATTGTGATGCATCCAGGGTCGGCCTAGGTTGTGTATTGATGCAGCGAGGTAAGTTATAGCTTATGCTTCTAGACAACTTAAGGTACATGAGAAGAATTATCCGACTCATGACCTCGAGCTTGCAGCAGTGGTGTTTGCACTCAATATTTGAAGACACTACTTCTATAGTGTTCATGTAGATGTGTTCACAGACCATAAAAGCCTCCAGTATGTATTCACCCAGAAAGAGTTGAGTCTTCGCTAGTGAAGGTGGCTTGAGTTCCTCAAAGATTATGATACGAGCATGCATTACCATCCGACTAAGGCGAATGTAGTAGCAGATGCTCTTAGCAGATTATCCATGGGTAGTGTAGCACATGTTGAGGAAAAAAGAAGAGAGCTAGCAAAGGATGTTCACAGACTTGCTCGCCTAGGAGTTCGTCTTATGAGCATATCAGATGGTGGTGCAACGGTTCAAAATAGGGAAGAATCTTCTTTGATAGTAGAGGTTAAGGAAAAGCAAGACAGTGATCCAATCTTGCTTGAGCTTAAGGGTGCAGTCCAAATCAGAGAGTGGAGGTTTTCTCCCAAGGGGGAGATGGTGTGCTTCGCTACCAGGGTCATTTATGTGTTCCTAATATGGGTGAGATGAGACAACATATTCTTGCAGAGGCCCATAACTCCAGATATTCTATCCATCCAGGCACCACTTAGATGTACTGCGATCTGCGGGAAGTCTATTAGTGGAATGCTATGAAAAGAGATACAACAGACTTTGAGGCTAAGTGCCCCAATTGCCAGCAAGTCAAGGTAGAACATTAGAAACCAAGAGGCATGAATCAAGAGATTGACATTCCTACTTGGAAGTGGGAAGTGATCAACATGGACTTCATCATAGGTTTACCTCGTACTCGCAGACAACATGACTCCATTTAGGTGATTGTTGATAGGGTTTCTAAGTCTTCTAGCTTTTTGGCCGTCAAGACTACAGATTCGGCGGAGGATTACGCCAAGTTTTACATTAATGAGATTATGAGGTTGCATGGGGTTCCTTTGTCTATCATCTCAGATAGAGGTCCTCTGTTTACCTCTCATTTTTGGAAGTCATTTCAGAAGGGTCTTGGTACTCAGGTTAACCTTAGCACAACATTTCATCCATAGACGGATGGTCAGGCAGAGCGTACCATTCATACCTTAGTGGACATGTTGAGAGCTTGTGTGATCGACTTCAAGGGTAGTTGGGACTATCACCTTCCTTTTATTGAGTTCGCCTACAACAATAGTTACCATTCCAGCATTCAGATGGCCCCTTATGAGGCATTGTATGGGCGTAGATGTAGATCTCCAGTTGGTTGGTTTGAAGTAGGTGAAGCAGCCTTGATAGGACCAGATTCAGTCCTTGATTCTATGGAGAAAGTGCTCCTCATTAGAGATAGACTTAAGACTGCCCAGAGTCGCCAGAAGTCTTATGCATATATTAGGAGACGGGAACTAGAGTTCCAAGTTGATGATTGGGTTTTCCCGAAAGTGTCACCTATGAAAGGGGTGATGAGATTTGGCAAGAAAGGGAAGCTCAGTCCCAGATATGTAGGCCCTTACCGGATCTTGAAAAGGATTGGTAAAGTGGCTTATGAGTTACAGCTTCCAGCAGATTTAGCAGCAGTGCATTCAGTCTTTCACATTTCACTTTTGAAGAAGTGTGTGGATGATCCAGCATCCGTAGTGCCAGTAGAGACTGTGGCTGTAAAAGATAGCCTTTCTTATAAGGATGTACCAGTTGAGATTCTTGATCGTCAAGTTAGGAGGTTGAGAAACAAAGAAGTCGCTTCAGTCAAGGTTTGGTGGAGGAGTCGGTCCGTAGAGGGAAGCAGAAGTGGCCATGAAAGCCAAGTATCCTCACCTCTTTCCTTCTGATTCATCTCCAGCTTGAGGTAATATTTCCTCTTCAGTTTTTCAGTCATTCATGTGTAAATTCAGTCTTAGAATCACGTTCCTTCAGTTTGTACTTGCATTTTCAAAGTATTTGCATGTTCTTGGAACTCAGTTAAGTCAGAAATTCAGTTCTCAGTGTTTAGTGGTAGGGATTGCAGCCCTTTCCCTCTATTTCAGCTAGTTTAGTCTTCATTCGGGGTTGACTGTTCTCAAGGGGGAGATAATGTAACACCCCGTATCCGAAAGTAGAACTTAATGCAGATTTCCAGAAGTTACAGGTGCAACCCACAGTTGCTACCCATGGACCGTAAGGTGACCCAAGGCCCGTGCAGGTGGTCTGTGGTTCGAATCTGCAACCATCCCCAGAAATTCAGACAAAAACCATTCTAAGGCATGACCCACAGACTGACATGACGGATCATGGATCCATCGACAGATTGTCGATCAGTCCGTAGATCGAGGCCCTAAGAACCTGGTCTCTAAAGTCGATCGATGGACTGACATGACGGATCGTGAATCCATAGACGAATCATTGATCAGTCTGTAGGTCGACACCCTCAGAACCTGGTCTCTGAAGTCATCGACAGACTGACAAGGCGGATTGTAAATCCATCGACGGATCGTCGATCAGTCCGTAGGTCGCTTCAGCAGATTTTAAGTCAGGGTCGTTTTGGTCTTTTCCTATTTCGTTGGACCCCTAAGCTACGTCGTTTAGGCACTCAATTATGAGGTTTTAGTCAGTTTAAGCCTAGAAACATAACTAGAAATTACCTAAGTCAAATCATTAATCAAAACTTAGAAAATTAGAAGCGTAAGAAGAGAAAGAGGCAACCAACCCTAGTTCAAGAACGCAACAAGATTTCTTCAGTTCCAGCCCAGAAATCAAAGGATTTCTCCGTGAAATTCATCACCAGGTCTGTGGGATTTTACTAGTGGGATCCTTTCGCCCATTAGGTCCCTAGAATTCAGTCAGATTATTGATTCCATGATTATGAACATACATAGGGTTTCTAGAAATTCAACAGATCATCATGAATTAGTAATTTAAATGTTCCAAATCAGATTATCATGTTATTACTCAGTTTATTGCATGAATTCCAGAACCCTAGCTATGTACTTCTTTTGTTTTTGAATTACACATGTTTGGTCAGATATTTCAGTTATTCAGTTATACTTGCCTTAGTTATTAATACATCAATATCAATTTAATTGTTGCATTATCAATTTGCATGTTCAGTTCGAGCTATCCAGTAACTTACAAAAATTCAGTCATAATGTGTTAATTACTTAATCCATTGAGAGTAGCATAATACCAAGTTGGACTAGGGTTCAGTGTACCCAATTAGTCCCAAAACTACTAGCCACGTAGGTTGTAAGTCTCCTCTGTGGGCATCATTTCAGTGATCACGCTAGCATGCCTCTATACCTTTGGCCGGGTCTATTAGGTCCTCTCGATGGGGCTTATACATCGGACTCCACATTTAGATCATGTGGTTTTATTATCGGTTATTAGTAGTTCCCACAGTTCATTCAGACCCTATTGCCCATTTATCAGTATATATAGTATTCAATTTAAGCATGTTGTAAATTGGTCATTGCATTCAGTTATCTCAGCATCCAGTATCTATATCATGTTCAGATTATGTCATTACTTATTTGCTTTGTTCAGTTATATGTTATTTCAACTGTATTCTATCATGCATGCTCATTACCTTTCAAGTACTGACGCATACTCTACGCTACATCTTTTCGTGATGTAGGTTCAGGTTCTCAGCATCCAGATCATGCTTAGATCGGTTCCCAATCTCCAGTTTATCAAATCAGTGGTGAGTCCTCATTTTCCGAGGACAATAGTCATGAGTTTGTTTTTAGTATTTTTAGTGCTTAGTTTCAGTTTTGCTAGACTTAGTTGGGGTCTATCCCAGGATTTCTAGTCAGTTAGAGGCTATTTTCAGACATAGTTAGATTCAGCTTAGTATTGAGTTAATATCATCTTTGTATTAAACTAATCGGTTATCATTTATCTCAGCTATAGTATATGGGTATTCCTCATCTTTTCCTTTTTATTTATGATTTAGCTTCCGCATCAGTGTATTATCTTTAGTATGCTTATGATCAGGCCAGTAGGGTTAGCTTGGGATCACTTGTGGTCCTAGGTCCCGTTTTCGCGTCTCGGGGGTAGTCTCAGGGCGTGACATTCTCTACCACATTTTCCTTGCTAGGGTGATAAAGGGCACTCATATCATAATCCTTAAGTAACTCAAGCCACCTTCTTTAGCGAAGATTCAGATCTTTCTGATTAAACACATATTGTAGACTTTTATGGTCGGTAAACAAATCTACATGCACACTGTATGAATAATACCTCCAAATCTTTAAGGCAAAAATAACCACTGCTAATTCAAGATGATGGGTAGGATAATTCTTCTCATGGACCTTAAGTTGCCTTGAAGCATAGGCAATAACTTTCCCATTTTGCATAAGCACACATCCTAACCTAATTCTCGAGGCATCATAATAAACAACAAAACCATCCGTCCCTTCTGCTAAAGTCAACACCGAGGCTGAAGTAAGTCCATCTTCAATTCCTGAAAACTTTTGGCGTATGCTTCGGACCATATGAACTTCGCCTTCTTTTGAGTTAAATGTCAATGGAAAGGCAATCGAAGAAAACCCCTCAACAAACCTTTTGTAGTAACCAGCTAATCCCAATAAACTTCTAATATCCGAAGGGGATAAAGGTCTAGGCCAACTCTTGACCGCATCCGTCTTCTTAGGATCTGCCTCAATACCCTTACTTGAAACAATATGCCTAAGAAAAGGTACAGACCTTAGACAAAATTCACACTTGCTAAATTTTGCAAAGAGTTGTTGGTCCTTGAGAATTTGCAATGCAATCCACAAATGATTTATGTGATCATCCTCACTTCTCGAATAAATAAATATATCATCAATGAACATAATTACGAACATATCAAGGTATTGTCTAAATACCCTATTCATCAAATCCGTAAAGGTCGCCGGAGCATTAGTCAAATCAAACAACATCAAAAACTTATAATGACCATACCGGGTTCTAAAATCCGTCTTCGGAATATGATCTTCCTTCACCCTCAATTGGTGATAATCCGACCTAAGGTCAATCTTAGAAAAGTAACTCGCTCCTTGGAGTTGGTAAAATAAATCATATATCTTTGGAAGAGGATACATATTCTTAATGGTCACCTTATTTAATTGCCGGCAATCAATACACATACGAAGTGAACCATCTTTCTTCTTAACAAACAAAACTGGAGCACCCCTTGGAGAGATACCTGGTAAGATAAAACCCTTATCCAACAAATCTTTCAATTGTTCCTTCAATTCCTTAAGTTATACCGGGGCCATTTGGTAAGGAGGAATAGAAATATGCTGTGTATCTAGGAGAAGTTCTATACCGAAATCTATTTTCCTTTCAGGAGGAAAACCCGGTGAATCATCTGGGAACACTTTCGAAAACTCACTAATAACGGGGACCGACTCAAGAGTAGGGGTTTCAGAATCCATATCCCTCACCCTAACTAGATGGTACATGCAACCTTTATAAATCATCTTTCTAGATTTAAGACAAGAAATAATATGACCTTTTGGCATAGAATTTCCCCCTTCTACTCTAGGATAAAATCATTTTGAAACTGAAATTTGACTACACGGGTTCTACAATCAATAGAGGCATAACACGAATGCAACCAATCCATCCCAAGAATGAAATCAAAATCTAGCATATCAAGCTCTACCAAATCAACATAAGTGACTCTATGGGATAAGGAAACAAAACACTTTCTATGCACCCTCTTAGCCACAACAGAATCACTAATAGGAGTAGAGACAAAAAAAAGGATCTAACAACACATTAGGAAACACATCAAATCTCATAGCCACATATAGCATTTCAACATACCGGTAACCACATCGGGAGAACCCCTTGTTCACCACGAGTCTGAAGTGCATAAAACCTATTTTGCTTGGGAACACTAGTACCCGAACCACTTGGACCGGATGAAGGATAGGGTTGAGCCTTACGAAGACTATCTCCCTTACTCTTAGCAACTGAAGGACAATTTCTTATCTTGTGATATATCTTACCACAACCAAAACAAGCACTGGAACCAGCTAGACAATTACCTTCATGTTTTTTTCACACTTAGCACAATTTGGCAATGAAGACCCACCACCTCCTCCTTGAGGCTTAGGTTTAGATACTCTCTCTTTGTTGAACTTAGGAGCATTGGAGGAAGCTTGCCCAGAAAACCTTTTTCGTTACCTAGGACGACCATGTCCATAAGACATTGCATGAGAGAAATTACCATCACTGGTTATAGACCTCTTTGTCTCCCTAGACCTTTCCTTAAGTTTCTCATCTTCAATCTGTTGGGCATGAACCACGAGACAAGAAATATCCTTATTATGGACAAGCATAGCAATATGACACTCTTTCACCACCAATTGGGACACACCCAAAATGAACTTGCTCATCATTCCCCTAGAGTCGGCAACTATGGAAGGAGCATATTTTGACAATTGAGTGAACCTCAAAGCATATTCTTTCACACTCATGTTTCCTTGTCAGAGATTAATAAACTCAAGAACTTTTTCCTCCCTCACTCAAGAGGAAAGAACCTATCAGGAAAAGCAGGCTTAAACCTTTCCCACTTTAGGGGACCCATATCTTCTGGTCTTGTTTTCTTCCATTGGTTGATCCAAATTTGAGCAACACCCTTAAGTTGATAAGCGGTCAATTCCTCTTTTTCCACTGGAGTCACTCCCATAATAGTCAATACTTTGTAAACCTCATCAATAAATTCTTGATGATCTTCCTCAACCCTAGAACCATAGAATTCCGGAGGATTCATCCTAGTGAAGTCCTTCACTCTAGATGTTGTCGTACCCATATTTGGGTTCACGGGGATCACAACTTCTCTATTGGCTTGGGTCATCACGGCTTGAGCCAGCACTTGAAAAGTTGTCCTAAACTCTGCATTACTCACTTGCTTGGCCAAAGGGTCAACCAAAGCTTGAGGAGCTTGAGGAGGAGCTCCTTGACCAACATCTTCTCCCTCGGTCCTTCTAGCATAAGCCTTTTGAACAGTCATATCATGTAGACCATCAGGTAAGGAATATGAGAGAGACCTTATAGAGTTAAACTCTATCGTATGACTTAGAGTAATGAAGAAGTGAAATTTCCTAAACATCTTTTAGCCTTTTATTCATATATGTGGCGCGCTTCGCACTCAGAACAAGACTCTACTAGACGTGGTTTTCAGACATCCTAGAACCTCTCTAAACCTTGTGCCCTGATACCAAGTTTGTCACGACCCAGGGGTACACCCTAGATGTAACATGGCATACAAGACCCCGAGAGGCCTTAGCCACTTAACTTTCATAGTCAAGATAATAGAAAATCGATAAGATTTAAAACATGTCAACAATATCAAAGTTTTATAAAATGAAGCGGAAGTCTAATACACTTCTCTCAACAACCATCTAATACAATAGAATCCTTGGACACATCCCATACAACATTGTTCAAAAACTAAAATACAAAGAACATAAGAAAGTGGTGGTTATATCCTCGAATGTTATGAGGACTAACCAATCTTCAACCTTGCCTCTACTATAGATCCTAGCCACGGGGATGAGAGTCAGGAACGCTGGACCCTACATTTGGATAAGAAATGTAGGCAAGAGTATGCGTTAGTATAAGAATGTACTAAATATGATAGCTTGCATAGACATCAATATAAACATAAGAGTTAGACAACATAAGTCATAAGGCATAATCAATGCATATAATATATCATTTCGCATATAAGGAGTACTTTTTGAAGTAACCTTAATTCATCCTTACTCATCATGGAAGGAAAACTCAAGCAATAATCCAAGGTCATCACCTATCATACTTATCTTAGTTTATCTTTTATAGAAACGGGGAATCGCCTCTTGTCTTCCTATAAAGGCTCATGGGTATTCGCCTCCATGCCCAACATCATATAACACGGGTACTCGCCTCCATGTCTTTCTATAAGGATCATGTTGCTCACCTCCACACCCAACATCATTATAGGAACGTGGGTAGTCTTCTCTTTTTCAACTTTAAGGAATAAGGGTAATCGTCTCATATTCTATTCTAAGGAATATAGGTAATTGCCTCGTATCCAATTCTAAGGAATATTGATCATCGCCTAGCTCATATTCTTCTCATTTAGAGGTCATGGGTAATCACCTCTAGCCTCATCAATTTCTTAGTCTTTTAGCTTAGATTCATCTTAGATGAGCAATCCTTTCAATCTAGAATCATTCAATGTGAGAAAGCCTTTCACATTCATACATAAGCAATTCATATGGGTAAATCCCTTCCATAACAACCACATAAAAAATCATCAATTCATAACATATGCTTCACTCTCAAAGCAATACTTATCATAATAATCATATATGATTCAATATCAAGGCAATTCATAATGTACCTTATTTATCCTATAATAATACACCTAAATCCATAAATTCTCCCTTCATGGATCAAAACCTATTTACATCAATTTCAACTTAGAAACATGGGTTAAGCATGGGTACATGTAAATTCATCCTAAAAACATGTAATCCTATCCATTCAAGCATAAACAATCATAACCCAATCATTGGGATCAACATTCATCAAGACCCACAACATTAGAAGAAAACCTTAACTCAAATTGGGAATTTTTACTTTTCAATTGGGGAATCTTAGGGGCCCATGGATGCAAGGATTCCATGGATAAAAAGCCATCATACCTTACTATCAAAGCCCACAAATGCTTGAGGAATGATGACTTGACCTTGAACCTAGCTTCATCTCTTTCTTCTTCTTCTTCTTCAAGTTCTAAAGAGAGAAATATTTTGGAGAGGAAGAACTCTATTTCTTTTGGTGAATTTGAGAGAATGACTTGAATGAGTGAGTTTTGGGGTTAAAATCACTTATATAGGGGTCCTAGGCTTGGGTAAAATGACATAGTATTAATTTAAAGAAAACCGAAAAACACCCAAAAGCCCATAATCTTTCAATGGACTGAACCACTTCACGCTAGGCTCCACGAGCCATGGTGCCAGTCGTGGTCCTTGACCAGTGGCTTGACTTACCACCATTAAACTCATCTTCCAATACGCCCACCTCCACGAGCCGTCAAGGACTTCACGAGCCATTAAGTGGCTCGTGGGAGGGTCTCACTTTAGGCAATCTTGACTAGCTCACTGCCTAGCCCTTCTGTCACGACCCAGACTGTCATGAGTAGCATCCACACTAACCCTCCGGTGAGAGAACCATTACTACAACCTAAACTAACAAACTCAATAAAAACTAAGACATTTAAAGTTATAGAAGTTGGTTTAAATGCTAAGGAAAAGAAACAAGGAGTGCCCATAACTCCAAACCAAAGTCTAATCAAAACAAATACGGAATAATACCTAGAACCTGAAAGTCAATGTACCAAAATATCTAAAGTTCAAAAAGTCTAAGAAAATGGGTACAACCCAACTAAACATAAGAAATCATGATGCACTAGTCTAAGTCCGAGATGGGGATATAAACGAAAGAGAACTCATGGTAGCCCAGAAGAACTGGCTCACCCTTAAATTCGATGGCAATCACTGATCTTCTAAGCGAGGTATGTCAATAGCCGCCGGAAGATGCCATGTACTCAACAAAGAAAGAGCAAGTGTAGTATCAGTACACAGCCACCGTGTACTGGTAGGATCACGCAGTTATCCCACTAAGTGCAACATACATAAGCAATTACAACATAATAATACTTGCATACACCGACCAGATACAATATCAATATCATTACGAATAATGTTCAAGTTCACAATTCTCAAATTACACAATTATGTCAAGTCAATGGTCCTCTCATGGAACCCACACCCAAACTGTTAGTGTACCGGTACGTGGTACCCGTTCCAAGTTAGCGTGTTGGATCGTGACACTCGTTCTTATATATATGCCGGTACATGGAAACCGATCACAGTTAGTATGTCGGAACGAAACAGTCGATCCATTCAACAAGCCACAATCACAATCACAAGCATATTCTCATAATCATACAATCAAGTCATGATTCATGGCATTCAATCATTCAACTATCCTCATTTACAATTTGTGTGATAAATATTGTAACATTCGCATACATACATGCATCATAATGGAGCAAGAACAAACATGTATCACACAACATGAAATCACAACCATCACCTACCTCGAACAAAGCTTGAAACCCCTAGGAAACTTGATTCTTCCTTTTCCGGATTCTTTCCGCTTGTTCTTGATCTACAAACAATTATAATAATGCGAGGATCAATAAACAACAACTAATTACTTGGATATAAACAACAATATCAATCCTAGGTAAAACCATTAATCCCCATACCTAGATTAGGGTTTTTTCCACCATAATTTCCAAATCAAAACCCTCCCCAATCGATAATACCCCCTAGTTTACATTCTACGGATCGAAAAATAGATTTGGGGAGTTAAAACCTTACCTTTAGCCTTAAGAATGGTGAAAAATGGTCAAGAACTCGCCTGGGGTCGTTCCTTAGCTCTCAAAGTCGAAAAGTGTAGAATAAAATGTTTTTGGGATTTATTTCTGACTTAAATCGCGACTGTCCCACCACAACGAACCTCATCCCGCTACAACGGCCCTGCCCTTGCGAGAATAATCCCACCCTAGCGGCTTGTACGGAAACAAAGAGCTAAATTAAGAATTCCAAATCCCCATTTCACAACACACCTCCATCCCATGACACTCAGAAGATACCCGTTAACACTAAGATCAGTTTAAATTCTACTCGCCCGAATTCAATTCCGTAAAGTCATATGTGTTCCTTAACGTCCTAGCTATCTACTCATGTGATCAAAACCATAATTAGATCTCCAATTTGTTACCAGCTTTCCATGGACCTCACTGACTTTGATTTAGTCCAAATCTATACTAGGTTGGAAAACTCCAAGTTACTACGAAAAGGTTTTCTAGCCAAAAAATTTCCCCGTTGGCTTTTCATTACAATAGATACCAATTTACCCATCACTCGTCCCCGAGTGACAAACTAGGAGAAAATGGGCTAAAGTTACAGTAGAGTAGTACTTGAATTGATGAATAACTGGGGATACTTGTCTCACATATCCTTCTCAGTTTCTCAAGTAGCTACCTCAACTGGACGATTCTTCCATTGAACTTTCACGGACTTAATTTCTTTGGTCCTCAGCTTCTGGACATCTTGATCAAGAATTGCAATCGGTTCCTCCTCATACCGAAGGTCTTTGTCAAACACAACTGAGTCCCATTTTATAATGTAATCCCCGTCAACATGATATTTCTTCAACATGGACACATGAAATACCGGATGAACTCCTGATAGGTTAGGAGGTAAAGACAATCTATAAGCCATTCGCCCTACACATTCAAGGACCTCAAAGGGACCAATGTATCACAGACTTAGCTTGCCCTTCTTGCCAAATATTATCACCCCTTTCATGGGTGATACCTCAAGAAGAACATTCCTTCCAGTCTGAAATGCCATGTCTCCTACCTTATGGTCTGCATACTTCTTTTGTCTACTCTGGGCTACTAAAAGTTTAACTTGAATACTCCTCACCTTATCTTGAACATCCTTTACTAAATCAACCCCCAAAGGTTTCACATCTCCAGCCTCGAACCATCATATGGGTGATCTACATCCCCTCCCATAAAGTGCCTCAAACGGTGCCATATCTATACTGGAGTGATAAATATTATTATAGGAGAACTCACACAAATGTAAGAACTTATCCCAATGTCCTCCAAAATCAGTCACACATGCCCTCAACATGTCTTCTAATACTTGATTAGTCCTCTCTGACTGTCCGTCCGTGTATGGATGTAAAGCTGTACTAAAAGTGAGTTGTGTGCCCAATTCATCATGTAATTTCCTCCAAAACTTGGAGGTAAACTACGTACCATAGTCTGAGATGATAGAGAGGGGCACCCCATGCAACTTTACTATCTTCTTCACATACACCTTAGCCAATTGTTCAGCATTATAATCTATTCTTACCGGAATAAAATAGGCTGACTTAGTCAATCTGTCAACCACTACCGAAATAGAATCCAAATTCCCCAAAGTCTTGGGAAGACCAACCACGAAATCCATGGCTATCCTTTCCTACTTCCATTCCGGAATTGGCATTCTCTGAAGCAAACCTGCAGGCCTTTGATGTTCATACTTTACTTGTTGGCAATTTTGACACTTAGCCATAAACTCCGCTATGTCCTTCTTCATGCCCGGCCACCAATAAGTTCGTTTCAAATCTCGGTACATCTTAGTCACACCCAGATGAATGGAATATCGCGAACCATGGGATTCTGTCAACAAATTTTGGATAAAGTCATCAACTCGAGGGACACACATACTTCCTTTGAAACTGAGCACACCTTCCACATCAAGAGTGGTATCTTGTTCTTTACCAATCACAGTCTTCTTTCTAAACTCATTCAAATTTTCATCCTCAAATTGTTTGGCCTTGATCTCCTCAATGAACGTGGCCCTAACCTCAATGCTAGCTAACACCCCACCTTTTTTTGAGATGCCCAACTGTATGAATTTAGTCTCCAAGGTATGAATTTACATAGCCAAGGGTCGCTTGGATACACTTAAGAAAGCTAGACTAGCCATACTCACCGCTTTTCGACTCAAAGCGTCTGCCACTACATTAGCCTTACCCTGATGGTATTGAATGGTGACATCATAATCCTTAAGTAACTCCATCCACCTTCGTTGTTTCAAATTCAAATCCTTTTGAGTGAATACATGTTGTAGACCGCAATGATCTGTAAATACCTCACATTTGACACTATAGAGGTAATGTCGCCAGATCTTAAGAGCAAACACTACTGCTGCTAACTCTAAATCATGTGTTGGATAATTCCTCTCATGCACCTCAACTGCTGCGATGCATAAGCTACGACATTCTTAACCTACATCAACACCGCACCCAAACCCGAATGTGAAGCATCACAAAAAACACTAAAATCTTTACCTTTAACCGGTAGTGCTAGAATAGGTGCTGTGGTCAAGAGAGTCTTGAGCTTTTGAAATCTCTCCTCACATTTTTCAGTCCATTCAAATGGTATCTCCTTTTTGGTTAAATTTGTCAAGTGCGTGGTAATAGAAGCAAAGTTCTTTACAAATCAACGATAGTAGCTAGCGAGCCCCACAAAACTCCTAACTTCAGTTACAGAGCTTGAACCCAATTCTTAATTGCTTCAATCTTTTGGGGATCTACCATTACCCCTTCTTTTGAAACCACATGCCCCAAAAAGGCACCCGATGTCAACCAAAATTCACACTTAGAAAATTTTGTATACAACTTTTGTTTCTCAAGAACACTTAGAACAATACGAAGATGGTCGGCATGCTCTTCCTCACTTTTCAAGTACACCAAAATATCATCAATAAAGACTATAACAAACGAATCCAAAAATGGTTTGAATACCCCATTCATCAAACTCATAAAAATTGCAGACGCATTAGTCAACCCAAACGACATAACTAGAAACCATAGTACCCATAGCGGGTTCTAAATGCCGTCTTGGGCACATCCTCAGGCCTAATTTTTAACTGATGGTAACCAGACCTTAGATCAATCTTAGAGAAAACTGATGCACCTTGCAATTGGTCAAAAAGATCATCTATTCGAGGCAATGGATACTTGTTTCAGATGGTGACCCTATTCAATTGCCGGTAATCTATACTACTACCATCCTTTCTCTTAACAAACAAGACTAGAGCACCCCACGGGGAAGCACTAGGACGAATAAATCCTTTATTAAGAAGTTCTTGGATTTGAGGCTTAAGGTCTCTTAATTCTGCCGGAGCCATGTAATATGGAGGGATAGAAATAGGGCGGGTACCATGTTCCAAATCAATGCAGAAATATATATCTCTATTCGGAGCCATACCAGACAAATCAGTAGGAAACACTTCTCTAAATTCTGACACCACAGGAATGGACTCAATAGATGGAGACTCAACCTCAACATCCCTAATATGAGCCAAATAAGCAAAACAACCCTCCCCTACCAGTTTCCTGGCCCGAATGGAGGATATGATCTTGGCTTGCTTAGGCTTGTACACCCCTTCCCACTCTAACTTTTTTCCCTTCCTGGAATTTCTAGAGTCACAAACTTAGCACTACAATTAAGCACAACAAAATAGGGGGACAACCAAGTCATGCCTAAGATTATGTCAAAGTCAATCATATCCAAAATTACCAAATCAGCCCAAGTCTAAACACCCATAAACAAGATAGAACAAGTACGATAGACATGGGTAACTATGACAAACTGTGTAACTGGGGTAGAAACATGGATGGGAGCATAAAGTATATCACAAATCATAGTAAATTCTGAGGCAAATCGCACAGACACAGAAGAATAAGTAGAACCCGGATTAAATGACACATTAGTTATCCGGTCACATATAAGAATAGTACTTATGATCACTTCATTAGACGCCTCGGCCTCGATCTTGCCCATAAAGGCATAACACTGATCCCTGTCATCATGACGGGCGACTTCCCTACCTGCGGCACTATACCTCTGCTTGCGTTACCATTTCCCCTACCTTCGCGGCCTCACTGATTTCCTCCTCACCTATCTTGTGGATGCCCTCGACAATTATTACAATTTCTCATGGGTACCACTACTCTAGTCTGCTATTGTGCGGAATTCATTATGCGCGGGTAGGGACAATCTCTCCTCATATGCCCAGGTTCTACATAATTATAGCAAGTACGTTCAAAAGATGGTCTGCTGCCTGCCGAAGGTACGGCTCCCTGTCTATCCAGAATCAAATTCTGAGGTGGAGTTCTCGAGTAATCACCCATACAAACGGGCATAGCAGACTGAATTGGCCGGGCTGCAAGTGTTGGCCTACCTGAACCCCTGGAGTAAGATTGTCACGACCCGAGAGCACCCCCTAGTCGTAACCGGTGTACTCGACCTCGAAGAGGTCTAATACAAGCCTCTTAGCATTCATTCATCGCATAGACACTAAAACCATAAGGAATTTAAAACTTTCTTTACCAAGAAAACATTTCATAATAAAAAAATAA
>JAJOOF010006051.1:0-50307 GCA_029582545.1 Solanum lignicaule
TTTGCCGACAATGTTTTCTATGGAACCCAATTGAATTGCAAACCGGGAGAAGTCACATACACGATAAATTCCAATAGCATCTACCGTTCTCTAATCAACAAAGCATATGCATATCATTAATATAACTAGGAGAGATTAAGGTAAGAAAAATCACCTGAAGCCGTTTCTAGAACTGGTTTATCTCACAATCGTGCGGCTCCTCCCCATTTTAATTTTCTCCTTTTTCTACAGGTCAGTTATCACCCTAATTGTCATATAACCAATTATAAAAAGTGATAAAAGTGACCCACTATTTGTTTTAATGCTATCTTCTATAACCACCAACTAACTTAATTATAAAAACTACCCCACTAATTTCATAATTGTAATTTCGAACAGTCCAAAGTACCCATTTAAAATCTATCGGAAAGTATTTTATACAATAAAAGCTCTAATACTCAAAACGACCAAATGGGTCGTTACACTAATGGCAAACGAAAAAGCAGTCAATGATTCGTAGACTGAATAAAACTTGTATCAATAATTAATTAGACAAGTAATCTAATTGTAACAAATGAAGAAACATAATAAACTGCCAAATGAATTAAACTTGAATAAAAATTGTATTACACACATATTAAAGTTGAATACAAGCGAATTAAACATGAATGCAAAATGTAGCAAATGAAAGAGCATTATGTGATTTGTAAATTGAATAAAACTTGTATTAATAATGAATTAAAGAAGTAATTCAATCATAACAAATCAACCAATAAACTGCAAAATGAATTAACTTGTATTAGAAGTGCATACACAAATATTAAAGTTGAATTAAGCATGGATAAAAAATGTAACTAATGAAACACCAGACAATGATCTATAGAGTGAATTAAACTTATATCAATAATGAATTAAACAAATAATCTAACAATAACAAATAATAAACTACAAAATAAAATAAATTTGCATTAAAAGTGTATTACACAATATTAAAGTTGAATTAGAAGAGAAAATTAACAATAAATGAAAAATGTAACTAACGAAAGACAAGACAATAATCTATAGACTGAATTAAACTTGTATTATTTATGAATAAAACATGTATTATATGTGTCTTATAAATTATTTTAGTTTGTATTACTAAGAACATGAGTGATGTTTGCAATATGTATTACAAATGTATTGTGCATATGTTATAAATGTATTACAAGTGTGTTACTTAAATTATTTTGGTTGATATCACTAAAAAAGGAGTGAAGTTTCTAATATGTATTATAAATGTATTGTTCGTGATTTTAATACAATTATGAAACATATCTAATACAACTTTAATACAATCGCGATATCGTTCCATAAACTTCACATTTTTCGAGTTTCAATCTAACATTTCTCCTAAAATCAATTATAAACTTAACCAAACCCACTTAAAATTGGGATATAAACTCCAAACGACATTTTCAATTATTTGTAGGAATTAATCTAACCAAACTAATCACAAATTCGTAAAATTCAAATAACGTATTCAAAATTTGAATATTTATAATGATCATCAATGGTGAACTCTTGTTTCTATAATTTTAAAGATTTGAAATTTCTATAACATGATATTGTACACTTTTTTGACTTTTCTATTCCTCTTCTCGTCGTGTTTTTGGATAAAAATAGTGAAATATGGGCAAAAATTGATTTAAAAACAGTTATTTAAATGAAAAAATAAAAAAAAAGAGGAGGAAGAGAAAGAATGACACAGAAAGAGACGACAAAGAAGAAGAAAAAAAAAAGAGGAGGAAGAGAAAAAGGGCAGAGAAAGAGGCGAAGGAAGATAAACAATACAATTTTTTAATTCTAAAAAATTGTTATATTTAGTTAGAAAAATTGTATTGCCATAGATGGTAAATATTTTTTTAATATTACATATTTATGTGATTTACCCAATTATCAAAGCATAGAGCCGGCACTGGAACCAAATAGTGCAATTTTAATGATTTAAGTATTTCACTACTTCAATATTTAGGTAATTAAAATGATACAATTTAACATTTATAAAATTCGATGTTTTATATATTTTAGTTTATAAAGGGGTTAAATTGTAACTCCACCTTTAACTTTAATGCTTCCCACTTTTAATAATAATAATAATAAATAATATCATAATATATATATATATATATATATATATATATATATATATATATTATGCATGCATAATAATAAAATAAACAGAGACCAAACTTGATAAGTTTTTAAATACTTAAAGTAGTAAAACCGGGACTAAAAATGATTAGTGTATAATTAAGGGACTAAACTTTATATTATTTTGAATTGTTAAAGGGCTAAATTTGATAAATATATAATTAAGAGATTATTTTAAACCTATTCAAATAATTCAGGGACTATTTATGACATTTTCATATATATTCTTTTTGAAATGGATTAAAAATAAACAAATTGCTACCATAGTATTATATATTTATAACGTACAAAGACAAAAGGAGCAAATTATTTATATATATTAGGTGTAGAATGTGCTAGCTAGGAATAATGGCAACGAGGAAACTTAATTTGCATATGAATGCAGGAAATGGAGAATGCAGTTATGCCAGCTGCTCCACTTTTCAGGTACGGATGAATTCTCTTTTCTGTCCAATGAAACTTGCTTGAAATTGACGCGTAATCAATACTCAATTCATGTTTCCTCATTTCCAGAGAAAGATAATAGAAGAGGCAAAACTTGTATTAGAAGATGCCATCAAGAAGATGTTCAATAATATTATTGGTGACTCGTCATGTTTTAATATGGCAGACTTGGGTTGCTCTTCAGGAACAAACACACTCTTCACACTATCAAATATCATAAAAATTGTACAAGTTTTATGCGACGAAAAGAGTTGCAAAATGCCAGAGTTTCAAGCTTATCTGAATGATCTCCCTGATAATGACTTCAACACCATTTTCAAATCGATTCCATCCTTCTATCGCGATCTCAAAGATGAAGCAAATTGTTTCATATCAGGCGTTCCAGGTCCTTTTATGAGCGGCGTCTATTTCCTAGCAAAAGTTTGCATTTGGTTCACTCATCTTATAGTCTTCATTGGCTCTCTCAGGTATCATACCAACTCTCTATTTAGTTAAATCATACATATTACAAAGGGAAATTAATCTTTTCGTGCAAAGAATAAAATCTGTAATTGGTTTGCTTGTATGCAAGTCATGTTGAAAATCTTACGGAAAATACTTCACCACAAACACTTGTAGGAAATTTTCATGTTAGAAGACATCACCAATATAGGTGTATTTACAGAATTCAATAAGCTCTTCTAGTATAAATAAAACCCAACAATCCAGAATAAAATCTCGTCTTTTTTTCTCCCTGTGATGAAAGAATGAGAAAGGACTTTGGAAATATCTCATCAGCCAAACAAGACGAAAAATAATCTTTTCTATAAAATAAGTTTTGTTCACCTGTTGTTAATTCCTATCAAATGACGTCTATATGCAAGAACTAGGACAAAATTATACGCCAAGACATAAAATAAATTAAGCACTGATACAAAAATACATGTGTCGGCTCTAATTTTTGGTCTTTTCTTCCATTTACATGTTATGTTAAAAAATAATTGAAGAAAATAATATTTATGTAGGCATCATGTAGGCGCCACATAGGATGATAAAAGTGAGATAATGATACTTAACACCTCAAGGGCAAATATGTGTCCAAAGTTGGATGGTAAAGACAAATATATCAAAAAAGTATGACGAGGGATAAATATAGCCTTTTTCTAAGAGTACAGGGGAAAATATGACCATTTTCTGCAAATTAAATATACACATTAACAAAGAGTGTTAAAATCTTAGTTAATAGCCATTAAATCCAACGTCACTATAGGTTTTAGTGACAAGAGTACTAATTGTCTCTAAAAATACATTTTTGGCCGCAATTAAATTAGCCACAGATATATAGACTAAACATTTTTGATACATACTGAAACATGTAGGCTCCAGAAAAGATTGAGAACAACAACAACATATACATAGCAAGGACAAGTCCTCCTCAAGTATTTGAAGCTTCCTTGAATCAATTTGACAAGGATTTCTCAAGGTTTCTGCAATTACGCTCTGAGGAGATAGTAAGTGGTGGACACATGGTTTTAACATTAATGGGAAGGAGCATTCCTGATCCCTATGGAAGTCACTGTGCCTCTCTGGATATTCTATCAAACTCACTCATTGATTTTCCACTTCGATCTACTAACATCTTGTTTTCTTAATGTAAAGAGTTTAACTTTTGTATACTGATCGATCAATAATGCATGCAGGGACTTATTGAACAGGCAAAACTAGACTCCTTTAATCTTCCTTTTTACACACCATACAAGGATGAAGTTGAAAAAATTGTTCAAATGGAAGGTTCATTTGATGTTGATACCGTAAAGTTTTTCAAAGTGAATTGGGATGAGAGGGAGAATATTTGTTTCGATGCATATAGCAGTGGTAAACATTTAGCAAGAACCATGAGAGCTGTTTTCGAACAAATGCTTGTTAGCCATTTCCAATTTGGAGATTCCACTACATCTGTTGATTATTTGTTTGAGAGATTTGCCTACCATTTGGCTTCTCATTTGTTGGTTCAAAAAGATAACTTCTTTAACATTGTCATATCTTTGAGAAAGAAATGACAAAAAGATATTTATAATTTCCTTGTGTTATTTTGCTTCATTCTTTAAAAATGAATTGTTCACTCTTACAAGTTTTATTCATAATGATGATGAGTATTTTTACTTAATTGTCAAAGTACTTAGACATTTCAATAAGTGATTTTTCCAAATAACCGAAGTAAAATCATGACACATAATCATTAATTCTTTTGATTATTAGTGCTACCTTGTTTTCAACAAAAAGATAAATCATATCAACTATCAAATATCTTAATGTGTATCTGCTTTGGATTTTGTGATATTTCAGCCAGGCTAAAAAATAGAAAACTTAAAATGATTTTGTTAACTTCTTCAGTTTCGTTGTTCGCGTTGAGGTAGATTTAAACCTTATCTAGCCAACTTATATATGATCTTGGATCTGACCTACTCATATGCCACTAATATTATTACTATCCTTACTTTTCTTGAATCTCCTTCGTAGAAATTCTACCTCCGTCATTGTATCTTACAACTATCTTGTTAATTATATATTACAAAGGGATATCTTTCTATCATTTGATTTTAACAAATAACCCATCAAATTAAATTTCTATCTTCTTACGCCATTTCAAAAGAGAGAAAGAACATGAACTTAATTAAAAATTATCCCTAGACCAGAAAAGAGGATCAAATCCCAACTTAATAAATATATCATTATTATATATATAAAAATAAAAAATCTCCCCTTCGTATCCCAATACAAGAAAAGGGAATCAAATCCCAACTTGATATGGGATCCAATCACAACTTAATAAATACTCCTTCGACTCTCCGTTGACTATTACTTATCACGTTTAAATTTGACACACTTTTTAAAAATAATAATGATTGACAAGATTATTTTATCATTCTATTCATATTAATTGATATTTATTGTATTAAATTTTGAAAAATAATTGGGAGATAAGTAATTAATATTAAGAGTAAAACATGAAATTTTTTATCTTTTCTTGATATAATTTATTTTTGAAATAGTAAATAAAGGGAGGAAATCATTATCATCAACATTTTCTCTATATTTGCTTAATTTCATTCCAATGCTAACAATCTAAAAGATGTAGCCGCAAAAATTAAACCAATCGGCAAAATCGATCAAATCAAATCGGAAAATAATTATATGGAGTAATAATTTGATTTTATTTGGTTTTGAATTAGATTTAATACAATGACAATCCCCTTAAACCTGTCACTATTTAGATACTCAAACTATTACATGTTTCTTATAAGCACCTGAATATATAATAAAATATTTTTATTACATATTTTTAGTTTAAATTTTGAAAAAAATTGTATGTATTTTCAAGTGTCTATTATTAATTAGGGAAAAAAGTTTGAAATATATTTAAACTTTGACCGAAATTGCTATAACAATACCGAACTTTAATTTGGAAATGACATTTTACCCCCTGCACTATTTAATAGTGTATTTTAAAGGTATAAATGTGCCCACATGGACATCATAAATATTGCATCATTATAAATAGTAACGTGTCCACGTGGGCACATATATACCTTTAAAATACACTATTAAATAGTGCAGGGGGTAAAAGGTCCTCCATAAAGTTTGGTATCTTAACAACAATTTCGGTCAAAGTTTGAGTATTTTTCAGACCATTTTCCCTATTAATTAGGTTAATTATAAAAAAATATGTTACCTCTTTTAATAGCAATAGTTTTTTTTCCGCCTACATAACAATAGTTTTTTTCAAAGTTAGGTTTTAATATTAAAAAAAAATGTTTAATTAGTGCTCCACGATTTCTCTGCTTTTTTTTTTCTCAAATCTTTTACCTTCCATGATTTACTCAAATTGGTTATATATATTCTCTCCTATCAATAAAAGGTTTCTTAACAAAAATAAAACTCTCTTTCTAGTCGTCCTGTTCAATCATGATACCAACAATTATTCAATCCTAATTCAACATAAAGGTCGTTGGGATGCATCAAGTATTATTGATAATTCAATCCTAATTCGTTTTATGAGCGGCGTCTATTTCCTAGCAAAAGCTTGCACTTGGTTCACTCATCTTATAGTCTTCATTGGCTCTCTCAGGTATCAATGACTTTCTAGTTCTGGTCTTTTGTCATATTTTACTACATATACTGAAACAATATGTAGGCTCCTGAAAAGATTGAGAACAATAACAGCATATACATAACAAGTGTTGACACCCAATTTTGACCCTCCCCAATATAAATTAATTACCGAGCTTTCTAAATTCTAAACGATTTAAAATAATTGGCTTTATAAAATTCAAAATAATTTTCAAGTCATTTTAAGTAGTTTTGTCATTTTTATAAATTTTAAAATGATAAATATGATATTTTATATAATTATGTGTCTAATTAGTATATTTTATGAATGTTCGAAAATTGTCTCAAAACGATTTTAGTTTTATTTAAATATTTGGCTATTTGGTTTAAATTAATTAATAGCTTACGTGTCGAGTTAATTAGTTTATAATTAAGTTAATTATTATATGATTATGTGTCTAATTAGTATATTTTATAGATATTTGAAAATCATATCAAAATATTTTTATTTCTTTTTAACTAAGTGTTTTACTAACTTAGTTTAATTTAAATCATAATTACAATTTTGAATTAATTAGTTCATGTTTAAATTAATTATATTATTATCAAGTCAATTATTTTATTTCGTTAAGAATAAGAAGCTCGTTAATCAATTAATATTAAATTCATCTTATTTATTTATTTATATTTCTCGGCCACATTCTCCAAGTAAATCTGATTTGGTTAATTTCGTAATCCTAATCGGTTATAATTGCAATTCTTTTGGCCAAATCCTCAATTCAAAACCTAGCCATTTTATTACAAGTTTAACCCATTTCTCACCTTGCATCCAATTCTTTTTAAAGACCAAAGTTGGGCCAACCTTTAGCCCAACTTCAGTCAGCCCAACTCCAATTGTTCCCAGCCCACCAACATACAACTATAACAATTTACATACAACACCCACAACAATACCCATCAGCCCATTCCATACATACAGTAGCAACGTGCCCCTATACCCTTTGTTCTTCTTCTCCAGAAGCTCAACGAAGACCCATTCCATACGCGACAAAACCAAAATCCAGCGATTTCAGCGTCCTGCTGCCTGCCAGCAACGCGTCTCAGTCCTTGTAGCCACGAGATGAAGACACGTCGATGCTCAAGGACAAGGGAGTCGGTCTTAGCCGTTTATCCCCTCTTTCCTCTTTCGGAATGGGGTGAGTTCCTTAGAAAAAGTGGTCTCTCCGAAATTGTGAAAGACTTTTGAATTTGAAATTCAAATAAGGCCCTTTTTTTTTATTCGATTTCGTCCTTTTTTTCCCCCCATTTTTTTTTCCAACCTAATTTCCCTTATATATAATTGTATCTATTCACTGTTGAGAAGGGGGAGAGAAAAAAAAATTGGGAAAGTTTACTAAGGCATAAGGAATCACACAGCAAAAATAATAATAATAACTATAGGATATATACTAAATACATTCAAAGGAGAGAAAGAAGAGTTGGTTTTCCATTCGAGTCTCATCGTTCTTTAAGATTAATTCGAGTTCGAGTCGTTGCCTGGACTTCTCGATTGCTGTCCATCTCGGTGGTGGTGGAAGTTTGGAACCTTCAGCTCGTTTGGTCTCCGTTTCGCTGTCCCGGAAGAGGTGAAAATCTCCCTTTATTTCTCTTGTTGTATCTTTTCCGAAGTGATATAATGCTTACTTGAATATGCTTTCTCTGTTTTGTAGTCCTCTTAAATCCTTGGTTATTGTTCTCGTCTTAAGTTCGGCTTATTTATTCGCTTTGTTCTGTTTCCGTCGGTTGGAATAATTTTCTGGTCTTGGTTATATGTGCTGAAAGTGTCAATGAAATTATTTTGCTGCTTCTTTAAGTATTTTCAAGCATAAACTAGAAGTTCATGCTAATATAAATAGGCGTAGATTTATTTCCTCGACCGTTTTATGTTTCAGATTATCGCCTTTCGTTATGAGATCCTTATATTGTTTCTTCTATATTTCTTATCCAATCAATGGTATTATGTCCGGTTTGCTGGAACGATATCTTGAAAAAATGCTAAAACGTGTGAATTCCTATCTTACCCTGTTAATATTATTTTGATAAGTTATCTATATTAAGGCATTTAGGTTCATTTTAGTGTTACATAGGTTGTCTGCTACTTTGCTTGACTATGTAAAAGCTTGGGTGTATTTTTTATTTTTATTTTTTGGAATTTATTGTTGGGTTCAAAGCAAAGATTAGTAGTTTATTTATGTTACAATGACCCTATTTCTTGAGAATTAACTTCCCTTGCCTTCATTTTGTTCCAATTTGAGTCACATGATATTACTTCTAATTGAGAGGAAAACTTTGGCCCATTTGCTTTTCGGTTAGTTCTAGTTGGCATAATTTGTGGTTATCTTCTAATGTCCTTTGACTCACTGTTGAGTTCGGCATGTGTGTGTTTAAGGTGAAGTCATAATTAATTAATCGAAGTTTAATTATCCTATCTAATAACATTAGATAATATCTTAAGGTTCATTGAGGGGGCTTTGTGTGTATTAGTTGGAATTTATTGCTATTAATTATTTTTTTTATGTTGCTTATTTTTTTTACTTTTCCTCCATATGGATTTAGAGTTGTTTGCCTTTTCCATGCTTAAGTCCAAGGGAAAATTGTATACAGTTTCAGTTTACTTGGTTTCAAATCGTTGAATCATTACTCACTTTTTTTTTTTTGTGTTATATTTGCATGAAAAATTATGCCCGAGTCCTCATGGACTTTTTTTCACCTTTCCTTGCACCTTCTAATCGGGCCATGGAGGCCTAACCCCATCTTTATCGAGTCGGCCCCATTTTCGAGCAAAAGAAACTGATGAATGGGTGTTGGGAGAGTCATACAAGGCTGGAATTCGAACTTTCAAGCTCTGGAAAGGTCCAAAACGGACTGTATACATGCTGATATACAGCAATATACATTGATATACGCTTCAGAATATTGAATTATAGGTGGAAAATGGATTGCAAGTATTTGGAGGCTGAAATATATTGTATACGGATGGTGTGCATGCCAATATACACGAGAATGAGTCGAAGTGCGACCCATATACAACAATATACCTTTGTTGTATACACAGGTTTTGGGAGCGAAAATGGGCTGAAGGAGGCCCAAAAACGCAGCAAAGGCCCAAACTTGACATGCTCTTCCTTTCCCTCCTTTATTATTTTATTATATTTGACTAACGCTTTGATTATCTTATGATTAACTTAATTAAATTCCTCAAGAATGGCCATTTCATTTTATTTTCGAATTAAAGTATATATATATATATTTTATTACTTAGTTTTTATTTTAATATTGGTCTTGTTGACATTTTATGGACCATTCCCTTTTTTAGAAAATTTCCCTTTAGTTCACTCCCCCTTAAGATAAATAAAGTGATAAAAATAATAATAGTAATAAATAAATAAGTTAAAATGAATGAGTATGTTTACTTAGTTAAATTTTAAAAATAATTAATTAAAACAAATGAGTTTTCTTACTTCGTTAAACTTTCAAAATTAGTCAAAGTAGTGAGTCCTTCACTTAGTTAAATTTTGAGAAAATATTAGTTAAAATAAATGAATTCTTTTACTTAAGTAAAAACTTTTAAAAAAATTAGTCAAAATTATTTTTAGTCAAATCGCCGGTCAACCGCGAGTTAGCGGGCATTCCAAGGGTCTAACACCTTCTCGGAATGTACATTGAACTTCGAACCCTTTTATTTTCAATTTATTTTATCTGTTTAAATCTTTTGAAACACCTTATATTTTTTCTTGATTTTTTAATAAAAATTAAGTGGCGACTCTGTCCTTTTGGAAATTCGATTTCTCTTAAACTATAAGTTTAATCGATTTTTCGAAAACTAAGTCATTTTCCCTGTATATATCTTTTTAAGTAAAACAACAAGGACAAGTTCTCCTCAAGTATTTGAAGCATACATGAGGCAATTTGACAAGGAATTCTCAAGGTTTTTGCAATTACGCTCCGAGGAAATAGTAACTGGTGGACACATGGTTTTAACATTTATGGGAAGGAGCATTCCTGATCCCTGTGGAAGTTTCTCTGTCTATCTGAATCTTCTATCAAACTCACTCATTGATTGAATACATGAGGTCCCACTTCAGCTAACAATAATTGATATAGTGAATTTACCATTTTACCCCTATTAATTATGAATTGGATTAACTAAAAACTTAAGATTTTCAAAAAGTTCTACATTTTTCAAAGTAATTAATTAACCATATAATAGGTAAAAAATGTTTGTCTTTTCTTGATTTGTCAAAATTGACAAGTAATTAGGGACAACTAAAAAAGAAATAGTGGACAAGTAATTAGGGACAAAGGAAGTATCTTTTGAAGGAGTGAGAATTTATTGGTATTGAATAAATTTGAGGAGTTATTATATTCTATCCGTTTCTTTTTAACATTAACGACGCTAATTAATCACAACACTTGTAAGCTAAAAGTCATAAGTTGATCACTCCTCACTAATGGTTTTGTTAATTAACCACAACACTTAAAAGCTAAAAGTCATAAATTATAACACGCGGCAAAAATTAATAATTACCTACAAAATTTTACTACAGAAAAAAAAATCTATAGCTATATCATTTAACTATTGCCACAATTCTTTATAATTTAAAGCAAAATATTGTATTTAGCTACAATATTTTGTTTCAAATAATTTATTGTGGCTAAAAGATTAATGTTGCCACAACAATATTTATCACGTAGCAATAACATATATCAACTATAAATTTCTATCGTAGCGATAAAGTTGTTGCTATTTACTTGTTCACTTTTCCTTTTTTTTAGTTGTTTCTAATTATTTATCCATTTTGAAAAATCAAGAAAAACATTTGTTTAACCTATTATATCCTCAATTAATTACTTTGAAAAAGGTAGAACTTTTTGAAAATCTTAAGTTTTTAATTCATCCACTTCATAATTAATAGGGGTAAAATGATAAATTTACTATGTCAATAATTGTTTTCTTAATAGGTATATCAATTCAAAAATAGACAAGTAATTAGGGACACAGAAAATAGTTAGGTCCACATGGAATATAAATTAAAGATATCCTGCGAATCTAGTTGATAATTCGGCAATAATGATTTTTTAAGCTATAACTGACACATTAGGTGACTTTATATTAATATAAAACAAAGCAACATAACATTTTTTTAAAAACTTGAGTGATCATTTGAAAGTTTTAATCGGATAAAAAGTGTGATAGAGCTATTTACCGACCATTATAATTTACAAAATAATTATGTCACATTCATGAATCAGAAAATTATGTAACCTTTCTATATATTTATAATTGTAGGAGATAGATAATTTAAGTGTAAATAAACTTTTGGGTGTCAAGATCGAGAGTGGGATGTCAGGTTTTGGATCGAATTTCGAGTCCGTCGTTGAGGTCGTGTCCAGATTCAAGTGTTAGAGTCTGGATCGAGATTGGATTCCAATTCAAATATTGGTCTTAAAAATACCACTTCTAACTTAGTTATGAACGAGGAAATATCGCTATAAATAAAACCTGACAATTAATACGATAGGCAATACACAAGAATAATAATTTTTTTTAAAAAGTAACAACGAAATATGGTAGCAAATATCAAAGACACTGCATGAATAATGCTAATACTGCAACATACATAGTGCTTCAGACTATTATCAAGCCTAATCTTATGCTGAAAAAAGCAAAATACCCAACTATCTACTAATTTTTTGCTCCAATTCATGACCTCCGTACCTTTTTATAAGGTCATGTCATCAATAAGCTGCAACATACTCACTATATATTGAAAAACTTGAAAAGTTAGTGTAATTATAAAATAAGAGCATAAAATTTTCCGATACCATCTTTTACCACACTACTAAAATTGATTTCTAATAACACTTTTTGTACCTCATTAAACAAATATTTATAATTAAAAAAAAATTTACCTAACTTTTTTTTTGTATGATAATGTATAGGGTATAAGGTGTAAAACATGTTCATAGAGACTAGTTATATTAAAAACATGAAGGTCCTTAGAAATGTTGTTTGAATTTTTTGTTCTTCATTAAAAGACTTCGATTTACACAAAATCATTTTTTCACAACTTTCCTACAATTATTATGTCATTAGTTTAATAATAGTAATAAGTATTGACTATAATAAACATAATCAAAATTAAATGGATAAAATTTTCTTATTAGGATTAAATTACTAATTCCCTCAAATTATTATTTAATTATCTAACGACTTTTAAACCAATAATAAACTTAGAGTGACCATTTGAGACATCTACTCAATTAAGGAAAGGGTGGTTAAGCTATTAGGTATTTACCAACCATTATAATTTACAAAATAATGATATTCACTTTAAGGTAAATCCTACATCATAATTGAAGAAAAAAGTGAAGAGCTTTACCCACCCATCAAGGTGTTACCACCCTCCTCATAGGGACTCAACGTCCTCACTAAACTTTGCCTCCATTATTGACCCACCCTATAAAATTCTAGGTAGATTAAACAGCTTATTTATATTTCGGATCATATGGCATCTCTAGGTCCTTGGTATGATACTTTTCCTATCAGAACAACTTCCAAGTAATATGTTAGTAATATTTTTCTTCTATTGATAATTTGTTAATGCTATTTTGTAAGTTAGCTTAGTAATTGATAAAAATTACTTTGCAAAATGATACTACTAATAATATCAAATGACTAACTAACCTGTGTATTATTATGTTACATATATAATATATACCATATGATGTATGCGTAAAAAGTCAATTAAGGGCAATAATTTTGGATCATTGTCTATAGTAATATATACCAGGCAATAGTAGCTTACCTAATGCTATCAACCTATTGAAACAAGTTTAATTATCCAATTACTATGACGATTCATGTTAGAATATTTCTAGAAAAAACATTACTACTAGCAAACAATTCCCAATTCGATAAATAGATTGATTTGATTTTCTTTTGAGTAAAAATCAAATCAAACTGCGTCACAAACACATTTAGTTATTTTTTAATAATTGATAAAAAATCACTTTTCAAAAAGATGCTTATTCTAATAACATCAAATGACTAACATACAATGATCATGTTACCGCAGAAAGCCAAAAGAGCATTAATTTTGGATGGTTCGTCTATAATATTTATTTATATATCATGTAAAAGTCAATAATATTTATAGTCTAGCTTATCTAATGCTATCAATCTATTGAAACACGTTTAATTATCCAATTGCATTACTATGATTCATGTTAGCATTTCCCTAGCTAGTAACCTTTATATTTGTAAGCAACTCTCAATTGGATAAATAGGTGTATTAATTGCTTAAGTTGATCTTTTAATGGATAAAATACACTGTTCACATTTAAAATCCACCATTTTTTCTTGCAATTTTAAAAGGGAAAATTAAGTGGTAAAAGCAAACATATACTAGTTAATTAGTTAACATAGCTATAGCTTGCATTAATTACAATTTGGAACTTACTTTTAGCTATAATTACCCTCCTCTCTCTCGCCTCTGCTCCTCTCTCTCATCTCTCTCTCGAATCTCGCCCACCTCTCTCCTCTCCCTACTCAGTCTCTCTCTCGATTCTCTTATGTCAATCTCTCTCTCACTTTATACAAACACAAATTATACAAACACAAATGTATAATTTGTGTTTGTATAAAGTGAGAGAGATTGGATATATGTCGCGGCCAAATCGCACACGCAAGTGCATGTGGTCGCTCAAGTATTAAAGTGACTCTTTTTAAGAGCCGAGTATCGTACCCACATGGACTTACGCTTAGAATTACTTAACTTCTCTAACTTTCAGCTAAACACAAGTGTATTCAAGATTTCAAAAGTGATTTAGTTTCTACTTCTAAGATTATAACAAAATGTAACAAAAGCGATTCAATTTCAAGGGTTTAAAAACAGTGATTGGGTAAAGTCCAGGGCTGCAACTTTTATTAGGAATCATGCAATCAATATCATTTATATGGATAATTATCAACTATCGAATCAATGAATCACAGGGTTAAATGTATGATCATGGTCTCCCGACCTCTAATTGCCTATGATAAATAACACCCTAACTACATCGTTGAGCGGGGATAGGATGGATTAAGTACCGAGCATTACGATTTCTTCCTGTATGGTAACCCAAGCAAGGTTTTTAGGTATATCCCTATCCTAGATACAAATTAACCCTAGTTATTTAGAATTAATCATGCTCCTTATGTCCCACGTTCTATCCTCGTATTCCTCTCCCGAGTTCAATTTGGACAATGTATTTATTTCAATGGTGATCAGTCATGAAATACGGAAAACAAGAACATAAGAAAGATTTATATGATAATTGGCATTAACCCAATGAAAACTTAATAGATTACAATCATCATGTAGCCACAACCCTAGAACTAGGGTATTTAGCTACTCATGATCCAAGAATCGATCAAAGAATGTTCAAATAACATACAAAGATCGACAGGAAAAGAGTTTAGGAAAGAACCCTAAAAATGGTGAAAACGTTCTCCCAAGTCGTTGTTCAATTAATAAAATAAAATAATGACCTATTTATACAAAAAGTCGAAACGGCCAAAAATTGGAGCAAAGGGCGCAACGCGGAGAGGTTTTTAATATTTGATTCCAGGCACAATAGCCTTCTCCGCAACGTGGACACTCCACGGAGTGCTCTGCCTCTAACTCAACTTTCGCGAATAAAATAACAACCCTTCTCCGCGACGCGGAGAGTACACGGAGGGCTCTGCCTACTGATGACTCGCGTGAGTTAATTTAAGACCCCCTCTTCACGATGCGGAGAGGATACGACAGTGCCTTGATCTTCTTTTCTTCCTCTTTCCTCCATGCTTCTTTTTGCCTTTAATCTTCTGTGTTCCCCATTGTCCATTTTCGTGCTCGTTTTTTCTCTTAAGCTTGCCTACACAACTAATCATGTTGGTTAGCTCATAAACAGACAAAAGACTCAATAAAACTATAAACGAACACATATTGAATTCAAACTAAGCTTAAATGCGAGCATAATTAGCTTTCTAGGCATATAAATATGCCTAAGATCACTACCCCACACTTAAAGCTTTGTTCATCCTCGAACAACTTACTAACTACTCCTAGACCTAGACTCACAACTATGGTATTTGTGCATCCGCTACTATCTTCCAAGGATCTGTACCCAGTTAACACAAGCATGTTTTTATTCAGAATATGCATGACTTCTGTAATTGACTTGACAACTTTTAGCAACCAACGCATTCAACAACATGTGCACCATTACATATCACATATCCTTCATACAACAAGTGCCCCTCACTCCAAAGAATAGTCCACACACTCAACTCAACAAATTGAATATCATTTATGGACTATGCAAACAAGGTACACTCTCACTCAACAACAACATCAAACATGTATGCACTGAGAACCATAAGCTTGCCCATTATGTACATCTCTACTAATAAAGTGTGTTATGCTCAAAATCAAATATGACTTGTTCTGGTTGTAATATAGGCTTAAGGTAAGGGAGGATTCGTTTAGATAAAACTAGTGACTTATCCTCCCTAATGCACTGTTTTCAACTTTCCTCTTACATCACAACTTTTTCTTTTCGTTAGCCCCCTCTTTTTTCATAGGTTTCCACTAGTGTTACCAACATTGCCTCTATTTCTTATTTGCCCCTTTATTTTTTTTATTTTTCTTTTGACACTCAATAATAGCCACCATTGCCTTAGAGATTTCTCTCGAGTTAAGGTGCACAATGCCATTGTAAGGGCCAGGGGCATCATTAAGGTAAGCACTAAGCTAGCCACCTTCAACTTAGATTTTTAATCTTAGTCAAAGTGTACAATGTCCTAAGGACCAGGGCCAATCTCAGATTCATTCTCATGGGGTATACAATTACCTCCTCTTTTCACTCTTCCCCAACCAACTACACAATTCCACCCTATTTACTCTTTCAGTTATTTTCACTTTTCCTCCTAATACAGTGCATTAAGGATTTGGGATCAAAGCTAACGATATCAATAAAAGGGATTCGACTTCATTATGTGGGTTGGAACAAAATCAAGGCTAAAAAGGCTCAATTAGGGCTATACTAGGGATACTCTTTCTGAACAGGCTACAATTCAAAGAAAGAATGTTATCATCTTTTAAGCACAATAACACTTGTATTTCGCTTCAATAACAACCTGGGCAAGTTCTAGACTCAGATGCATTCATGGATATCATCCAAAACTCACCGCTCATGGTACAAGTTATACTCAGAATGGATCAGTCACAACACACAATCATATCATGCACAAGGTTCAGATTAAGCTTACGTTGCACATTCAAATCATATACAAGAATTCAACTGCATTCATAAATCAATTTCAACCATGCTTTTCACACATATTCCTTTCAAACTTTCAGCTTCAGACAACCAAACCTAAGACTCAATGACGAAATTGCCCTTAAGACGATCGTCATCCATCTATCATTGGGCAGCTTGACTCAACTATGACTACAGACTCAATTCTATAAAGAACAAATATTTTTGTATTTTGTACGGTTCAAAGGAACTATCATTGGCCAAAGAACCGAAAACAACCTCCAAGGAACCCAAAATAGAACAAACCAAAGACACAACAGACTCAAACAATGTTCAACACAACAGAAATATATGTACAGACCAAATAAGTTTTTCACCCTCATCCCAAACTTATACAATAGCACTGTCCCCAGTGCTTTACAAAAAAATCAGAATAGTTCACAAGGTAAGGTGAAAACACTCCCTGATAAGTCTTCCATCGCATCGCCCCCGTTGACCTCATCATCCACATATGTGGGGTCTGTCTCCTCCTCAGTGTCAGAATCCACATCTAAGCCAGTACGTATGTTCTCCTCATCAGTCAGAATATCATTATCGATCAGCTCCCAAAACTCAGGACCAATGCCAAGTAGTGTCTTGGCATGGTCATTCAAAGGGTAGCGCCTCTCTACGTCACCCAACTGCATATCAGTAGAAGCATGTCAGCCATTCTTGGTGTCTTAGCATCTCTAGGCCGTACATTCTCACTATGATAAGACCATTTCTCCTATGGCGCTCAGCCGTGGTGAGAGTCGGGCCAAACTCAATGTCAGGCCCCTTGGTCCAAGTAATGTCCACCGATGTTGGATATAGAGGAGCCATGTAGTCCAATTATTCTTCAGGGACACCTGCAATAGACACATCTTGGTAATCAGACCACCAAAAACATATATGTGCCGTTTGTGAACCCGAGCCTTTCGCATAACAGACTTCACAATGGATCTAATGTTCAGCTCTGTGTCGGTCATCAAGGCATATACCAATCACACTCTATCATGAGTAATGTCGATGTAGTGTAACCCCGGTATCAGACAGTTCATCACAGCTTTCAACCAAACGCGCGTCTCCCGAAGCATGTGAGTGTAGGGAAGAGATTGGTGATACCTCTTCCCACTATGCTTCGTCCATTGAGCCATGGACTATGGCCCGCACAGACTGTGTCGAATGGCCTGGTATGGTGGGCGTATGATCAACCCTATCAACACCAATGGGTCTGTGTCCTGCGGAGTACCCAATATATCATTTATACTTGTGGGTGTGATAGGCACATTCCTTCATCTCACCATTACATAATGGGATCTGGCTTCAGGCTCCCAGTTAGCGTAAAACTCTCGAACCATGTGCAAGTTGCACTCCTCCAGTTCAGCAAAGACGAACTCCATACCTAGCTCCCTAATCCACATCAGGATCTGTGGGAACTCACGTGCCAGACTGTCCCTATCAATACACATATCCGAGAAATAGGAGGTTTGTTGTGTTTCTTAAACTAAGCCTTCCCTTCTTTGGTTACAACCTTAGCTCCAAATCACCTAGTTTGGCTTCTCGGGACCGCAGGTGCTAGTGGAACATTCCCACTTCAAGAACGTTTCTTCTGGCTTGACATGGCTACTTCTTTGCCGGATCTTCTTGAACTTGACATGATGACCTGCAAACATATAGACAAAGGTCAGGCCCAATGACTACAAAATAATGAGAAAAATATTGGTGGTGTGCGTACACCACCCCACACTTAGTTCAATGTAGTCTCAATTTAGGTACTCAGACTTCCCAAAAATAACCAACAATATACTCAAGTAATTACCAAGTTCATCAAACTGGATAAACATCACAACATCAGTTACAACCACGCAACGATTAAGGAATGTTACTCAAGATTTCACACAAACAAGATAAACCCCTGAATACACACTATCACCCAGCCAAAATCGCCTAGCAACAGTAATCTTTCACGCATTGTTCACCAAAATAATATCTACTCAAGAATTTGACACTATATGTATCCAATTTGCAAGGAGAGCATCTTTAAGTACATATTAGACCTTCACTAGTCGAGGCATTCAAACCCCCATACTACCTCTAAATTCAAGCAAACTAACTCAATTCACTTCAAACTCTACATCAATCATTACCCATTCAGACGACAATCTGTCACGAGCATGCATAACCCACATATTTTTACCCCAAGCTAGAAAAACAACAATGAACATTAGGTGATTTTTACTCAAGAATTCGAAATCACCTATAACCACAATATCTCCCAACACATCAACATACGATTAACCAAGGCACATTACACTCAAGGAATCGAGCATACCCAAAAACAAATTGACAAACATTCCCACATACTATACCCTATCAATTCAACCCAACAATCATGCAACAATGTATTTCTACTAATACTTCGAAACACACATAGACCAACACGAAACACGCGATATAGACAACAGAAAACACACTTCCCAAATCCCCAAAAGTCGAGCAACCAACAGCCCATGGCAAGACATCTTCAACCTTTCCCAGAATTGCAAGAACAAAACAAGAGTGCTTAATTGGCCGGCGACGCGGAATTGCAGAAAAATAGAGAAGAGCAAGGAGGGTGTACTTGTGCGACATGGAACTACTTGAAGAAATCTCAGGGGTGAAGGGAAGGGAGAAAATCGTGGTGAATATAGTGAAAAGGGGAAATAATTGGCGAATTAAGGGGAGAAATCGGGGTTAAAATGGTTGGAGTCGGGTAATTTCCAAAGAAAACGGGTAAAACCTGGTTATTTAATGAAAAATGGAAATTACTCACCTAGGGCGCGACACGGGGTAGGCATGGAGTCCACTAGAAATTTAATTCCAGGCGAGGCCAATGTTTGGCCCTTGCTCCACGTTCCGGGGCTAGCACGGGCTAGCTTTCTATTTGACGAAAGGTAACTTACCGTCGAAATCAAAATTCTAGGCCCCCTCCACGACGCGCCCAATTCACGGAGTCCTCTGCCTCAAATGGTATCAGGCAAGGCAAAAATTTTCCCCGCCTCTGCGACGCGCTCTCTACACGGAGTTGCCTTACGCAAAATTTCTTCATCCTGCATATTATCAGCTCATCACCCATTAGTAAAAACATGATAGGTTGCCTCCTATCCAGCGGCTTAGTTTTGGTCGTGACACGACACATATTTTTGTGTTTTTCTAAATATATCAATTTTTTTTAAAAAAATTTTCTAATTCCTAAGAACTAAAATAACAAAAAATAATCAAATAGAGCCTATCTATTACAAGGGGTCACGGGTTGCCTCCCGTGTAGCGCCTAATTTAACGTCGCGGCACGACCCATCTCATGACTCATTCGTCATTCAATGTGAGCGTTCCAAGCTCACGATCCACATCATTCCCGAAATAGTGCTTGACCCTTTGACCATTCACAAGGAAAGTACAACTCTTATCCGTGTTTCTTAACTTCACAACACCATGTTGGGTCATCCTCACCACTTCAAAAGGACCTCTCCACTTAGATCGAAGCTTTCCGGGGAACAACTTCAACCTTGAATTGAATAGCAGCACTAGTTGACCAGGCTCAAAGGTGCGCGACACAATATGCTTGCCATGCTACCTCTTGGTCTTCTCTTTATACAACTTAGCATTTTCATATGCGTGGAGCCTAAATTCTTCCAACTCGTGTAGTTGTGTTATTCTCTTCCTACCGGCTAACTCAGTATCCAAATTTAGCTTCTTGATTGCCCAATATGCTTTATGCTCCAATTCAGCTGATAGGTGACAAGCTTTCCCAAACACCATTCGATAAGGAAAAGTTCATATCGGTGTCTTGTATGCAGTCCGGTACGCCCACAAGACATCATCTAGCTTGTCATCCCAATATTTTCTTTGGGCATTCACAGTCTTTTGGAGGATCTGTTTGACCTCCCTATTCGACACTTCCACCTGCCCACTAGTTTGGGGATGATATGTTGTAGCCACTTTGTGTCTCACTCCATATTTGGCTAACAAATTATGCACTAAATTATTAATAAAGTGCATACCTCCATCACTGATCATAGCCCTTGGAGTTTCGAACCTGGTGAAGATGTGTTTCCAGATGAACTTCACAACCACTTTTGCATCATTGGATGGTAGTGCAACTACCTCCACCCACTTAGACACGTAGTCCACTACGACTAGGATGTATTGATTACCACAGGACGATGGGAATGGTCCCATAAAGTTTATCCCCTAGACATCAAAGATCTCAACCTCTAGTAAATTGTTCAATGGCATCTCATGCCTCCTCGAAATGATGCCCATCCTCTGACACTGATCACAACCTTTCACAAACAAAGAAGCATCTTTAAATAGAGTAGGCCAAAAGAAACCAGATTGCAATACTTTATGCACAGTTCATTCGCCTACATGGTGTTCACCATATAGTGAAGAGTGACAACTTTCCAACACTTGTGTCGCCTCCTGCTCAGCTATACACCTTCGCATCATCTGATCAGGTCCCTACTTGAATAAGAAGGGCTCATCCCATATATAGAAGCGTGCATCATACTTCAGCCTCTGCTTTTGATGTGTTGAGGCCCCAGGTGGAAATAAACCACTCACCAGAAAATTCACAATATCAGCATACCAAGGCACTTGAGCAATGTCCAAAGCAAGCAATTGCTCATCAGGAAACTCTTCACGAATCTGTCATTCATTCTTCACATGAGTTGAATCCTTCAATCTGGACAGATGATCAGCTATCTGGTTCTCAGTTCACTTCATGTCCCTTATCTCAAGATCAAACTCTTATAGTAGCAGAATCCACCTAATCAACCTCGGCTTGGCATCCTTCTTGTTAAACAAATATCAGATTGCAGCATGATCTGTATAGACTATAACTTTGGTTCCCACCAAGTATGATCTAAATTTATCAAATGCGAACACTAATGCCAGCATCTCTTTTTCAATCACAATGTAATTCGATTGAGCTGCATCAAGTGTCTTGCTTGCATAGTAGATGGAATGGAACATCTTCTCTTTTCTTTGCCCAAGTACTGCCCCAACCACTATGTCACTAGCATCACACATAAGCTCAAATGGAAGCTCCCAATTTGGAGCAATCAGAATAAGAGCTTCAATCAACTTCTTTTTCAGCAGCTCAAATGCCTGCAAACACTTTTCATTAAACACAAAATTCATCTCTTTCTCTAATAGGTTGCACATAGGTCTTGCAGTCTTAGAGAAGTCCTTGATGAACCTCATGTAGAACCCAGCATGTCCCAGAAAGCTTCTAACTCCCTTTACTGTGATGGGAGGTGGCAGCTTCTCAATAACTTCCACTTTAGCCTTGTCAACTTCCAGCCCACTTTTGGAGATTTTGTGCCCAACACATGCCTTCTCGAACTAGGAAGTGACACTTCTCTTAATTTAGCACCAGATTTGTTTCTTCACACCTGGCAAGAACTCTGTCAAGATTAGTCAAGCAAAGTTCAAAAGACTCACCAAACACCGAGAAGTCGTCCATGAACACTTCAACAAAATCCTCCACCATATCATGGAAGATTGCCATCATACGTCTCTTAAATGTGGCTGGGGCATTGTACAAGCCAAATGGCATGCGCTTGAACGCATACGTTCCATACGGGCAAGTGAATGTAGTCTTCTCCTGATCTTCTGGTGCAATGACGATCTGATTATACCCTGAATAACCATCAAGGAAACAATAGTATTCCTAACCTGCCAGCCTATCCAACATTTGATCAACGAAAGGTACCGGATAATGGTCCTTTCTGGTGGCGTCATTTAACTTTCTGTAGTCCATGCAAATCCACTACCCAGTCACTGTTCTTGTGGGGATCAACTCATTCTTCTCATTTGTTACCACCGTCATTCCGCCCTTCTTGGGAACACACTGTACTAGACTTACCCATTTGTTGTCTGATATTGGGTACACAATCCCTCCATCCAGCCACTTGATTACCTCTTTTCTCACCACATCTTTCATCAATGGGTTTAGTCTCCGCTGATGATGTGCCAACTTGAGTTATATGAGTTCCCATAATTTTGATGGCCTCCTCCTCGTTGGGCATTACATACAAAATTCACAGAGTCCAGGTTTGCACCATATACCTCTGCACTATGATCACCACCTCCGCAGATCTCACACAAAGATGGTGGTTGTTGAACTGCATTTACCTGTGTGGGTTGTTGTCCCAATGCTAGATTGCTGAAGTGAGTGTTCATCATATTCTCCATAGCAGCAATCTGTGCAGTCAAAGAAGTCACAACATCTACCTCTAACATACCTGCAGTTTTCTGAATCACAGGTTTCATTCCTCCTCCACTCCATTCAGGGTTGCCTTGAGAAATCCTGTTCAGCAAGGTGAATAGTTCATCATATATCTTCTCCAAAGCCTGACCACCTGCAGCTAAATCAAGTAGGATCTTGGTATTAGGCTTCAATCCTTCAATGAAGGTATGGACCAGCACCTCATTAGATTGATGATGATGAGGGCATCTCATCAACATCGATTTAAACTTGTCCCAAGCTTGGTAAAAGTTTCTCCCACTTTCTACCTAAAGCTCAAAATGTCATTCCTCAACTTAGCTGTTTTTCCAGATGGAAAAAATCGGATGAGGAGCTTCTATGCTAGATCATTACAAGTGGTAATTGAGTTTGCGGGCTCTGAGTTTAACCATCTTTTTGCTTCCCCAAGAAGAGAAAAGAGGAATAAAGTGAGCCTCACATAATCCACATTCACTCTAGCTGGAGTGTACGTATCACTGATCTCGAGGAAATTTTGGATATGAACTATTGGATCCTCGTGTGACAGACCAGTGAACTGCCCATTAGTGTGCAATAATTGCACCATGCTCTGCTGCAATTCAAACCTCCTACCAGCTTCAGGTTTCTGAATACATGACGTCACATTGGTGGGATGTGGGATTGCCACGTCTCTTACTCTCAACTCAGTCATTATATCAGGTTCCTCTTCCTCAACTCTTGCTACAAAAGATGTTGGTTCATTAGCAACAAGAGGGACTGGATAAGTAAGTCGTCTTTGCCTTCTCCGGTAATGAACGAATCTTTCTGGTTCAACTAACGGCAATACCAATCCTTGAACGTCGTCCAGTTTGACGTTCTAATATAACCTATAACAATAAAATGCTAAGATCAAGTTGTCAACACTTGCTTTTTAACTTCAAAAATAAGAAAAATCAAATAATTCCTAATTCTAAAGTCCCCGGCAGCGGCGCCAAAAACTTGTTGCGGCCAAATCGCACACGCAAGTGCATGTTGTCGTTCAAGTATTAAAGTAGCTCTTTTTAAGAGCCGAGTATCGTACCCACAGGGACTTACGCTTAGAATTACTTAACTTCTCTAACTTTCAGCTAAACACAAGTGTATTCAAGATTTCAAAAGTGATTTAGTTTCTACTTCTAAGATTATAACAAAATGTAACAAAGCGATTTAATTTCAAGGGTTTAAAAACAGTGATTGGGTAAAGTCTAGGGCTGTAACTTTTATTAGGAATCATGCAATCAATATCATTTATATGGGTAATTATCAACTATCGAATCAATGAATCACAGGGTTAAATAGCTTCAAAATTTTAAAATCGTTTTTTTGAAGAAATAATGGCAAGGCGCAAAGTTGTGCATGTGAATGCAGGGAATGGAGAATGCAGTTATGCCAGAAACTCCACTTTTCAGATCTGAATTCTCTATTACTAATAATTGCTAGTCAAACTCCGCTTGTTTGAGCTTGTTTAATATTAAAAAATTAAGTACGATTTTTTATTGGAATTTCTCAATAAAAAATATTTATATGTTATTTCTATAAATATTTTGAATCAATTCAATTAATGTTTCCTAATTTCCAGAGATATATATTTCTTTTGAAATTGACTAAAAATTAAGATAAGACAAATAAATTGGAACGAAAGAAATAGTATGTTATAACGTACAAAGACAACAAGAGCATTAATTATGGATCATTCCTCAATCATATCATCATCATATATATATAAAAGAGAATATTAGACCCGCCTACGTGGCATCACCACAAACTAGAATTCTCTTTTATTTTATTTATTTTCAAAACTAGTTTTCCCCTTTCATGAAAAGTTGTGACTTTTATAAAAAAGTTGCGACTTAAATGAAGAGTTGCAACTTTTATGAAAAGTTGTGACTTTTATGAAAAATTGAGACTAAATGAAGAGTTGCGAATTTTATAAAAAGATGCGACTTTTATGAAAGGTTGTGACCTTTCCGAAGGGTTGCAACTTTTCCAAATAGTTGTTACCTTTCCATAAGGCACAATAAACATTTTTCACACTACCCTTTGTTGTCTATAAATAGAGGGATTTCCTCTCATTTTAAAACAACAAAAATTCTGAACTTCTTCTTCTTCTTCACAATTAAATATTTGTGTACTTTGCTCCTGTTGAGTGGCTCACTTACACCATTGTTTATGTTACAGATCCTGGTATGTATTTTTACAGTCATTAAAAAATATTTATCTGTTATTTCTATAGATATATTGAATCAATTCAATTAATGTTTCCTAATTTTCAGAGATATATATTTCTTTTGAAATTGACTAAAAATTAAGATAAGACAAATAAATTGAAACGAAAGAAATAGTATGTTATAACGTACAAAGACAACAAGAGCATTAATTATGGATCATTCCTCAATAGTATTTATATATAAGAAGACATACAATGGGATATAAAAAAGGCAGCTAGGAGTGTGGCAGAAATAATGGCAAGGGGCAAGCTTCTGCATATGAATGCAGGCAATGGAGAATGCAGTTATGCCAGCTGCTCCACTCTTCAGGTACGTCAAACTCCGCTTGTTTGAGCTTGCTTACACGTTCCACCCAATCAAACTTCCTTGAAATTGACGCGTAATTAGTGTCGTTGTTGTTGTTATATGAACTAAGTAATCAATACTCAATTCATGTTTCCTAATTTCCAGAGAAAGGTTATAGAAAAGGCAAAACCTGTATTAGAAGATGCCATCAAGAAGATGTTCAATAATATTACTGGTGACTTTCCCAAGTCATGTTTTACTATGGCAGACTTGGGTTGCTCTTCAGGACCAAACACACTCTTCACACTATCAAATATCATAAAGATTGTACAAGTTTTATGCGACGAAAAGAGTTGCAAAATGCCAGAGTTTCAAGCTTATCTCAATGATCTTCCTGATAATGACTTCAACACTATTTTCAAATCGATTCCATCCTTCTATTGGAATCTCAAAGAAGCAGTAGTTGGAGCAAATTGTTTTGTATCAGGCGTTCCAGGTACCTTTTATGAGCGGCTATTTCCTAGCAAAAGCTTGCACTTGGTTCACTCATCTTATAGTCTTCATTGGCTCTCTCAGGTATCAATGAATCATACTATCTCTAGTTAGTTATCTTGTTAAATCATATATATTACAAAGAGGAATCTTTTTGTGCTAAGATACACTAAACATGTAGGCTCCTGAAAAGATTGAGAACAACAACAACATTTACATAACAAGGACAAGTCCTCCTCAAGTATTTGAAGCCTACATGAAGCAATTTGACAAGGATTTCTCAAGGTTTTTGCAAGTACGCTCTGAGGAAATAGTAACTGGTGGACACATGGTTTTAACATTTGTCGGAAGGAGCATTCCTGATCCCTATGGAAGCCACTCTGCTCATCTGGATCTTCTATCAAAGTCATTCATTGATTTAATACATGAGGTCCACTACTTCGCCTATGCTAACTTCTTGCTTTCTTCTAGTAATTCGTTAGAGTTTAACTTTAGTACACTTGCAATGCAAAAAGAATTTCTTACAGTATTGGTCGTTTAGAAGGTTACTATAGGTAACAAACTATATTAGTCCTGAATCTTGGTTATACTTGCAATTTTCGCAAAAAATCTAACAAATTATATCAGTCATGAATTGGTAACCTAAAAAATAGAGGAAATGATTTACTACAACAAGAGGTAGTGTGGTGCGCTAAGCTTCCATTATGTGTGTTGAAGAGTTTATGTTGTCTTGATATATAGGGAATAGTCCAATCTTTTCCAGCCCGGTGCAATATGAAATAAAAGTCCTTTAGAATTCTTGGAGTACGAATGAGATAAAAAAAAAAAAACTCTGTCGAAGCTCTGCAGGGAAGCGACAAGCTATTATAGAGACTTAAATTGCACTAATAGTGAAAAATGACTTACAGTGTATTAAACTAAATCCTTTGTTAAATCTATGTTCATGTTTTCTTGATATGGCCTGCAGGAACTTACTGAACAGGCAAAACTAGACTCCTTTCATTTTCCTTTTTATGCACCATGCAAGGATGAAGTTGAAAAAATTGTTCAAATGGAAGGCTCATTTGATGTTGATACCATAAAGTTTTTCAAAGTGAACTGGGATGAGAGTGACAACGCTGATGATATTTGTTTCGATGCATATAGCAGTGGTAAACATATAGCAAGAAACATGAGAGCTGTTTTAGAACAAATGCTTGTTAGCCATTTCCAATTCGGAGATCCCGTTGTTGATTATTTGTTTGAAAGATATGCCTACCATCTGGCTTGTCATTTGTTGGTTCAAAAGGGTAAGTTCTCCAACATTGTCATATCTTTAAGAAAGAAATGACAGAGAAAGAACAACAAGATGTTGCACTTAACAATATAGTAAAGTACCACACACATTATTCCAATATCTTTGAGGGAGTGATAAATTATTGTTATTGAATAATTTCAGGAAATTGTATTTCAATATCTTTGAAGGAGTGATACTTTATTTTTATTCAATAAATTGCAGTTTATTCAATGGGTTGTTCCTCTTTGATTTGATCTTCAGGACTAAACACCGTTTTCACAGTAATCGAATGTCACAAAGATTCAAGCTTTTCTCAATGATCTCCCTGGTAATGACTTCAACACGATTCCATTGTTCTATCAGAAGCACTAAGATATTGGAATACAATTTCCTGTTATCTTGTTAATCGTATATTACAAAGTTCATATCTTGAAAAAGCAGAAGAGATTGAAGACGAGAGAAGAAGATGGAGAAACAAATCGAATCAAACTACATATAAAGATTGTTCCTCAGCTAATATCAAACCTATGAAGAACAATTATTTACAACTATTACGAAAAAAACTCTAATTTCTCTCCAAGTAAGTTAGATCAGACATCAAAAGCCAGAGAGCACTCACTACAAAGGCCAAATATTCGCGACAATGACAGTGATATCATCATACTTTCCACCATTACGTACAACACCATCTTTAAAACACTCTCTCGTAAAAGGCGTGTAGATCTCTATGTTCTTGGCATTGTCTAATGCATACTGCGCAATCCTCCATGCCAATGTCTCAGGCACATCTGATTCCCATGACTCGACACCTGAATTCACAATTGCTTCTAACTCGAAATCATGTACATTATCAAACAATCCATCTGTTCCCAACACGATCACATCCCCTGCTATCACTGGAACACTGATTTTCTCAGCTACACTCGGATCATCAGAAGTACTCCCATTCCCCAATTGAAAAGGACAATTGAACCTTGATTGCTGAACTTTCGATTTATACACAATTATCCCCTCTCTTATTACTACAAACCCACTATCTCCGACGTTAACAGCGTGCAATGTGTCATCGGAAAGAGACAGAATACAAGCAGTAGAAGAACCCTTCGCCTTTGTATTCGAAAAAGCTTCATTAAGAACTTTCATCAAATCAATAGTAGTAATACTACTCTGCTTCTCAATTGCCAATTCAGCGTTTTTCATCAATTCCCTTGAATACACACCTGAATCGATACCCTTTTTCGCCCACCCACCAACACCATCAGCAACACCGATCACCTGTTTGTTAAGACAAATAAAGCTTGCGTCTTCACCTAATGGCTTTTCTGCGTTCAATTTCGGAATGTAAGAAGACCCAGCAACCATGATCGTCATTCCGGTGACCCCAACGTCTCTACTATCAACCTCTTCAGAGATGAATGTCTGAATGGGCTTAATATCTTCATCCATATAGTCGTATGCCGGTGTCAATTCCTCCGAGCATAGCAAGATTTGGAGTTGTTCGTCATCATCGCCGGTGATGACGTCAAATTCCGATTCATCCGTGAGTCGGCGTCTCTTCGGAGGAACAATATCGATCGCCATTTGAAGCAACGATGAGAAAACCCTAGAGAAGAAAGATTAAGGGTTTAACATGGAGTCTGTGGGTATTATATAAAAAGAAGATTTATTTGGAAACCGAATTCATGTAGAAGCAGAAACCGAGTCTAAGTAGAAATAGGAAAACTTATTTATTTTTTTCGTTTTCTGTATTTTTAGACCCAAATATTTGGTAACTTTTTACTAGGTAATAATTTTTTTATTGAGAATCATATTGGTGGCCGGAATAACAGATAATCAATACGTTTATGCTTAAACACATAAATTTACTGAAATATAATTAAAGAATAATAGATAATCAATATGTTTATGCTAGAATACATAAACTTGCTGAAATATAATTAAAGAATTACCTTTTGCAGCATGAGCGAACACCTTGAAGTGAATTCATAATCATAAGTTAGACAGATCTTCAACCGAAGTCACAAGTTAGACAAAAGACAACGGTTTTGCGGTCTTCTATCGTAATCCCAAGTTTACATCTAAACTCTCTCAATACTTTGGTGGATTTCTAGGGTTAGAAGAATCCCTACTTATCCCAAATAGGATTTTGAGTTCTAATTAAATATAAACACTTAATTACTAGACTTCCTACTATGGAAATAATTGTATTTTTACCATAATAAATTACAAATCATTTATTGGTATAGGATCTATTAGAATTTTTATTAAAACTGAATAAATAATATATTCTATCATAAATACTATATCTAAATATATGATTAATAGTATATATCCCAAACACTTTGTCACCCTTCTTTTTCATACATGAAAGAAAATATTATTTTACATAGGTGTAAGATTTCTTTCGCAAACAAATATCAATAAAAGTGAATAATTTTACATGATTAAAAGTATGATGACAATATTTTCTTCACTTTGTCTACTAATTGTCATCCACTTTAATATCATATTAAAATAAGCTTATACGTAAAATTAAAAATCTAATGCATGGTATCCTTAGGTGAGAAACACCTCAAGTCTTCCAAGTGACTTTCTAGGGTCTGGCATACATGTTAAGAAATTTATTAATCTTTTCAAATTGTTTGTCTAGATTTGACTTAGCAATATATTTTTTTTTTAAATAAAGGAAACTATTAAATTTTATGGTCTTGAACTACATAGAATATAAAAAATATCTTTTTTAATCTTATTATCTTAAACATGTCATAATACTACATTAACTAAAAGGAATCAGTTGGCTACATTGACCTTTACCTAAATTGTTTTCTTCTTTTTAGATTGTCAATGCCTTTGCTTACCTGTGCTTTTCTGACATCCAATGGAGAATCTGTTAACAATTGTTGATTTGGTGGCGAAATCTCTAATGTTAAGCTTCTGTTTTTTTTTTTTTTTTGTATGATGCCAGAGACTGATCAATTTTATCTCTGCTGTCTTTGGGGCAGAAACAGAGACCTCTCAAAGTTACCAACATAAATTAAAGAAGTAAAATAAAAATATATAATTGGATGGGAAAAAAACAATAACAACTTTAAGACGATAAAATAAACGGGAGCAAACTCAGCAGCATTTCAAACACAAATTTAAATACTTCCATCTGTAGTTTTGCATTGCCATTACAAAACTGCAACAGGTTGCAGTCTTGGCTTGTTCCTCATATATTTGATTAAGAAAAACTAAATTTCTTCCACAATTTGAAGTTCAAAAACAATAGGAAAAATACAACTTAAAATAAAAATGCAAGGTAAGTTCCAAAATTGCATAACAGAGACGACAAATTCATCTGCGCAGGTGTCCAAACTAAGCTTGAGTTGAACTGGCATTCCAACAAAGGTTCTCTTTATGTATTTCTAATCGCCACCCAAAATTCTGTGGTCATCCTGCAGAACGGGAAAATGCATCTGGAAAACAGAAGGTAATTAATTGTTATCTTGCACACATTAGTCACTGATCTTCCAAGTATGAGAAAGGAACCGAATAACGCACCAACAGAAGTTTTGAACACTCAAAAGTATACAAGTATCTATGAACACAAAACAAAACAGTTTTTGAAATGGCGAACACAGTATAGAGAAAGCATACTCTAAGACCTGTAATTGAAAATGTCAGGGAAGGAACTTAAAAAGGGGTGTAAGATATACCTTGGTGACTACCGCCTGTCAGTTTTGCCACTTGATCTCTTTCCAGAGAAGAGATGTTTTGGTTTCAGAGTAGGAATGACTCTATCGGACTCTCCCCGACGAGCATCCTTGTTCCTCTTATTAGCAGATTTCTTGAACAACTTTATAGCCTGTTCCTTCTGGGGTTTGTCCTTGAAGCCCTCCCCTGGAACAAATTCACTTCGAGGTCGTGACATTGACCTTGAGCTTGCCATGGAAAGAGATCTAGACCTACGTTGCTTCTTGCTGGGAGTAATCTCGTCAACATCCATTGCTTCATTACCATTGTCATCTCCACGTTCAACTGATCTCTCTCGCTTACGACCCCTTGACTTACTTCGGGCTCGATTGATTGCTAGAGTTGGATCCAATCCCAAAGCAGATAACTGTCTTCCCATTCTTTTTGAAGTAAACTCCTTGTCTTTATCAAACTTTCTTGGTACAGTGGGTCGACTCTCTGCGGTGCTCTTCTTCATTCTATGCTGTTGAATGAGCAAACTTTTCTTTTTCCGGATTTCAGCTAATGCTGCTTGTTCTTCAGGGGTCAGCTCTGCACCGTCCATCTCAAAATCATCATCTCCTTCTTCCTCCTGACGAAGACCTTCTTCTCTCTCCAATTCTTCAAGCCTTTGTAAGATATCAGGGTCAACAAAGTCATAGACATTGTGCCCATCTAAAATTTCAGGCATTATATCTTCCTTCCACTCTTCATTTGCTAATAGATAGTGCTTCCTCAAGCTTGCAGAATAAACACCAGCACCTCCATTCTCATTCTCCAAATCTCTCTCGAGCTTCCTTTTCTGTTTCTCAGCATCTGCCTCAGCCTGCTTCGCTCTGGCTTCCAACACTGCCTCAGGTATGCATGCCGGCCTCTCTTTCTGGTCACGTTGTTTTGGCATAGCAACATGGAAGCGGTTCAAGCAGTCATTTAACTTTTTCGATTTCATTTTCAATTCCACCCTTTGATTCAGTAACCTCTCACAAGCTGCATTCTTCACTGAAATTAAGCCATCTTCAGTCAAAGTGCTCATAGTTAACAGCACACCTGCTTCATCTGTTGCCTCGCCACCTTGACCAATCACTGTCTTCATAGCTTCATCTTTCATCTCCGCGACTAACTTCTTATCTTCCTCAGAAATCCCTTCTAATGGCTGCAAGTCTGTTTTGTTGCATACAATCATCAACGGCTTGTTCATAAAGAGTGATTTGATGCTGTGAAAAAGAGCGGCCTGTTGCGCAATGCTATAGCCACAAGAACCAGAAATATCAAGGAAAAATAACACAGCGGCTCTCAGATGTGCTAGAGCTGTAATACTGCACATTTCTATGATATTACGATCCTCGAATGGCCTATCCAAGATCCCTGGAGTGTCGATCACTTGATACCTCAGATATTTGTAGTCAGTATGACCGACAAACAAGGACTTTGTAGTGAAGGCATACGGTTGAACATCCACATCTGCTCTTGTAATCTTGTTGATGAATGAACTCTTGCCAACATTTGGATACCCACAAATCAAGATGGTTCGAGTATTGGGATCAATTGAGGGAAGTCTTGCCATGTGCTGCCTAATCTGTTCCAAATAAGCTAAACTTGGGCCAATGCGCTTTATAACAGTGCACATACGCCCAAGAGCTGCAACTTTCAGGGACTTGCAGCGATAGAGTGAGTCACCATATTTCAACAATTTGACATAATCCTTTGCTACTTTAGAAATCAAATTTCTAGCAGTATTAATTTGGCCAAGGGCAAGCTTGTAATGGTCTTTGTTGTAGAGCACATGAAGAAGGTCCCCATAGAAAGGATGGATATCATCAAGCCTGGGGAACTCATCAATAATGGTGGAGAGTTTGTCATAGAAATTCTGCTGCGTATATTTCACTTTGCGCATGTAAAATTGACGTATACGAGAGATAGCATATCCTTTGTGCACAACAGTAGGAGTTTGACGCTGGGTGCGAGACAGAATGATATCGACAAAGTCCTTCCCATTGGGAACCACCGTAATCTTCTTAAAATTGTACTGCACCATCTTTTATAATCTGAACTTGCAGTATAGAATTGAGACTGCACAGTAAAATGAAAAAACTGCATTAGTAGATGCACAAAAACGAAAAGAACCCATCAACCGACTGATCTCTCTCAAACAAATAACACTTAGCAATTCAAATTACAAAAATATCTTCCATTGACAAGTTTATTAAATGTGCCTTCAAATCCTTATACTATGAAAATATACACAATCAAGAAAGATATTTTTTTCAGCCTCAAGTCAAAAAATTTACAGCTACACTAGTCCATTATGTTAAATGCCTTTAGTACCTTGATACACTATTATGACACACATTTCAGATGGGAATACCATATTACAACATATAAGTCCCTATCCTAAAACCTGCCCAGATAGAACCACCATAAATTCATTGCAAATTACAATAAAGTAGCTATTTATTAGAGGGTTTTTCATATATGAATTCAAACTTTAAAGAAAAAGGAACTCTTTTTTTTATTTTAAAAAAAAAATTATTCACAAAAGAGCATCAAGTAGATGCACAGCAACGAAAGGAAAAGGCATTAACAAAAGAACTAAAGGAATCCCTTTTCAGCGTCAATCTAAGACAAGGAAGCTAACAAAATCCAACCAAAGAAAAAGGAACTCTTGAATAAACCGAGATGTATCATTCACATCCATGAGATTGAAATGAAAATAACACCTTTCAAGTTACAAGCACACAACTGAAATAGTAAAAGGTAATTTACTTCCTATCCAAACAAGGTTCTCTAAAAGCAATATAGTCTTTAAAATTCTAAAAAGTTAAATAAATCAGTCAAAATACAATAGCAAGTTCCCAGAAACAAAAACAAAAATCACAACATAAGCACGAATCGTCGAATCGAGTATCAAAATTTCAAGATAAATTCATCATAGCAAAACAGAAAAAAATGAGCACAACTCTTCCATCGTTTATCAACGACAAAAGGAAATGATAAAAAAATCTATAGTATTATCTTAAACTAATTGAACAGAGAAAACATCACCTAAACAAATGTAAAGGCTACGAAGAACTCAAAATTAAAGATGCAGAGAGTAGAAATTACGTGTATCGATGGCTGCAAGAGAAGTCGATGGCCTTTGAAGGGTTTTTGGACAAACCAAAACCCTAGGCTTGAAAGGGTTTACGCTTGAGGACGAAGCATATTATATATGGACTTGGGACAAGCCGCAAAATCTCGGGTCGGCCCATTCTAAAGTTTCGTAACGGGATGGATTTATTTTGCAAAATTTCGGGACGGCCCATTATAGTTTTTTGAGAAAAAAAAATCAGAAATAGCAATGATCAGATATAATAGGGCTATATAAATAGGAAAAATTGTATATAATAGCAAACTATTAATTCAAATTAAATGCTATAAATATACTTTGATTTAATTGTACCCTATAGCAAACTATTGCTATTTTCGCCACTCTCCCTGGTGGAATATCGCTCGCCACTCTCGTTTGGTGGCAGTCTCGCTCGCCTCTCTCGCTTTTATACAAACACAAATGTATAAAATGTGTTTGTGTTTGTATAAAGCTAGAGAAAATTATATATATACATATATTTTCGTTCCCCTCTCCCAGATCTCGCTCGCCACTCTCCCAAATCTGGCTGGCCACCCTCCCAAATCTCGCTAGCCACCCTCGCCTCTCTCGCTTATACAAACAGAAACGAAATGTATAAATTGCGCTTCTGTTTGTATAAAGCGAGAGAAAATTGTATATACACATGCAAATACATATATCTTCATCATATACACTAATAATTATACAATACAAATATTTCCCTGCCCAGTTTTCTTTTGTCTTTCTCTCTTTCTCGTTTTATACATACACAGATTATACAATTGATCTTTTGTATACAACTGCTTTCTTTTGTATATGTATAGCGAATTATACAACTGCCTTCTTTGTATATGTATAGCGAATTATATAACTTTTTTTTTGTATATGTATAGCGAATTATACATATATATGTTTGCTATAGAACGCAATTATGCAAACTTTGCTATAACATACAAATATGAATTTTGTGTTTGCTATATGTGAAAGTTTGTTATATGTGAAAGTTGCTCATATAAATATAGTTTTGGTAATTACATTTCATAGCAATAATTCTATTTGCTATAAAGGTTGTGATTTGTATATTACGTTTGTATATATTTCTCTTGCGAATATACAAACATGACAAGTATATACAAGTTTTGTATTTATATATATTGGAATTAGGGGTGTACAAAATCGAATCAAACCGCAAACCGAAAAAAACCTGACTAGTGGTTTGATTTGACTTGACTTGGTTTGGTATTGGGAAAAATACCCGATTATATTTGGGTTGGTTTGATTTCAACTAAAAAAAAAACAACCCGAGACCAAACCAACCTGACATTATATATATAATTTTAAAATTTTATTTTATACGTAAAAATATTTACTTTGATATAATTTTTAAATATTTCTTATACTTTTTATAGTTTTTATCTTTTAATATATTATTTCATGTTTGAAAGTTAGAATTCTTAATGGTCCAATAAAGATTATAGTCCATAGATGTTGGTAATTATAATAAAGCTTAAATCAAAATTAAATTAATACTAATGCAAAAAGAAAATCAATTCAACACTAAGAATGACAATATTATTAAATATTTGTTCTTTAGTTTTACATAGGTTTAGGCAATTAAAATACATAATCTAATTTTAATTTCCTTTAATATTTAGTCATGTAACTAATATTTATTAAACTTATTTTAGCATGATTTAGTACTCTTAAATTATGATCATTGATATTATGACTTATTAATTTGCAATATTTGTTTTACCGATTTCATTATTATTTTTTTGTTGGATATTTTAGTGTCATTAATCATATCATATTTTGTGTTATTTTCTTAAGAAACACCTTAGATAGTTGTATTTTCGTAGGACTAAAGAAATATTTGAAGTACAAGTAAATTATATGTTTGTATGAATACTTTATAACCTAAAAATCCGCAAATTCGAAAAACCCGAAAAAATCCGAGGTTGAAAAATCCGAGTTTTATTGGTTTGGTTTGGTTTATAAATTCAAAAATCCGACACAAATGGTTTGGTTTGATATTTGAAAAACCCGAACCAACCCGACCATGTACACCTCTAATTGGAATTTCTCAGGACTCTATTTGTATATTTCGCTTGTCAATATACAAACAGGGTAATTTATCGTGAACTTTTCATATATCATAATCAAATAGCTAGGATAAGCATATACAAATTCTGGATTTATATAATCAGGAATCGAATTATACAAATTCTGAATTTATACAATTAAGAAACTAAATAGTAAAATTTCGTGAAACTGTAGCGACAGATTAAAAATAATCATAATTATAGCTATATTACATAATATACTAGATGTTTGTCATTTCGCATAATTTGCTTAAAATGGAATATACTTCCTCGACAAGAATAAGTTCAATTTTTATAGCCCTTTATAAATTTGTTATTAGTTTTTATGTCTTTTATGAGATCTTTATTTTTCAATTGAAAAATCTTCTTTTTTGTACATGGAAGAAAATTTTATTGATTCGTCTCTCCCTAGACGTATTTGCAATCCTAGGGTTATGCCTATTCTAGAGGATCAATTTTTTGCTTATTTAAATGCTTAGTTTTAACGTGTATTACTATAATTTGTATTTCATGTGCCAAGAAAGATTTGAAACAAATTTGATGAACCGAATTAGAAAAAACAAAAATAGCCAATTCATTTCCTCTTAGAGTGAAAAGATTAAAAAAAAAAAAAGTTAAACATAATTATCATTGTTTTGCAAATTTTATACCCATAGAGAATATGACATGCTACTGTCTTCTCTTTTTTTAAAATACTTTACCTGATTTAGTTGGTAGTGCGGACTTTGTACAATTGATTGGACTACATAAATATTCCTGCAATATAGATCATTGAAAGGATCTCAGAGTCCCACCTAAGTACGAAAGTCAAGATTTTTTAGAAAAACAAATTCATATTCAAAGAGTGTAAATGGATAAGCTTACACTAATCTATCAGTTTGGGCTTTAAATTCGAAATTTCCATTGATATTTGGAATGGAAAAAGTCTATTCATACAAAAAAAAAAAAAGGTTCTCTATTGATTCAAGCTCCAAAAGTTTCACCAAAGAGTTGCAAGTGACAATACACATGGATTTTTATGAGTTAAGTCTATCTTTTATTATACTATCTAGATAATTATATCCCGCCGTTACTTAAACTTAACAAAGTTTACCCCTCAATTGGATGATTTTGTCCGAATTGACCAAAATCACATGATTTCCCTTAAATAACCAGGTCTTCTCTTTTAACTTAACCTGACTCGACACACTTACTATTGGACTAATTTTAATTTGATTTATGGAGGACCACATAAATCTCCACAATATTGACCTTGTAACAAGACTATTATGTAGTTCTAAATAATACTCCGTCCATCTTAGTTTATGTGATGATATTTGACTAGACACAACGTTCAAAAATGAAAGAAATTCTTTTGAAATTTGTGATCTAAAAAACGTCTTTCATTGCAACTTCTGTGAGTAATACCATTTTCAAACTACAAAGGAACAGGGATGTCCTAGCACCAATATAGCTAATGGATATTTCCGTTCTAATGCTCTACCTGAGAGCTATCAATATTTGGTAGCTTTCCTCCTATAAAATGGAACACTATTGAATCAAATTGCAAAGACAATATTGAGAAAAAGATTATCTTTTTCCAGATGAAATGGAGCTAATTTTTATGTCACTTTCTGATTACGCAAAACGCTTGCTTCTTCCATATTTTGCAACCTAGTGCACTGGAAAATATGCAGCTGATTTACCATCAGATTCTTGACAAAAGGACTATGGAAGTGATCTGCAAAATTCTGTACATGAACCTCAATGATTGAAAAAGAAAGTGAGCAAGTTATCACACACCTGTTTTGCAGCATTTCTGTGAAGCAGACAATGCTCAACAAGTTGTTGCATCTTCCACAGATTGGTGGTATCTGAAGCACTTGTACTATTCTTAGTAAGGTTGGGAGGAAGTAAAGAGTTGTTTCCACACGAACAATATAACTTTAGTTGGCAGATATTAGTTTGCAACTGGGATTGCTTTTGGGAAGATGGTGATGAAATCTCACCTCCAGCTCTTTCTTTGGAAGTTGGAACGGTAGTCAGTTTCAACTGTATAAGCTCCTGTTGAGTATGACACCGTATGAGGATGTCATCAAGCTACGACAGGTACCATGGTGCAATGCAATGCTTATAGAACACTCTGTGCATCATAAACAGCAGGTTAACAAGCCATATGTGATCCATATGAGAGAAGTAAATAAGAGATGAGAACATGACAATTAATTCAGGAGAGACAAAAGGAACAACCTCAAGTAATTTAGGCAGGAGGCAAATAAACAGGTAAGGCGAATCACTCAATCTCAAGTCTAACAATATTCAAATAAGAAATTCTCAAACCCCATTACTACAAAGATGGTGGTAAAGAGAAACATAAGAAAGATTATCCGTGCAAAGATAAGAGAGGATGACTTACATGTCTACAAATTACTCAGAATAAGTGAACCTGAACAGAATTCACAAAATATAGAAACTGTGTCCGTATAGATGCTTTCATCAAAATAAACAGAATGAATAAGCGAGTACGGAAATATCCTCTATCATGCCTAAACTGAATTCAGTTTCTATTGTAAAGGTTTTCCCACACCTCAATAATGTTAAAATACGAACAGAAATACTTCCAAAAAGGTGAAAATGAAATTTCTACCAAAACAACAAAAGAAATTTACAAAAATGCAAAAGAGAACGCTTTACAGGAAACCTGCATGCCTGCTTGTTAACACATGCTAATAGTTCTACCAGAAATCACCACAAGAACATGAACCGTCTACAAAATGATGAAAGCGATTCCGGTCCCTAACAATGATTTTGCGTCCTGTGATTTTTGAAATGAGCTTTGTGACAGCATGGCAATCTGGACAAACACGTAGATTCTTGACAATCTTGATTGTAGTTCCTGCCTGAGTACTAATTAGTCCATAAGCAATGGCTAGCCTTTCACTATGAACCGCAAGTGCTTGCTGCTTCTCAACTTCCCCAAGATTATGCAAGACTATTTCAGTCTGCGGCAAGTACCCATGAGCCTCGAGCCACTTGTTCATCTCCTCCAGCATTATGTAAATTTCTTTGCTTTTGGGATGCTTCATATCACCCGCAAGGAACTCATGCACTTTACTGTTTACCTCAATGGAGCTACAGCCAGGTTCCTTGTCAACCCCGCTTCTTTTCATCAATGCCCTCACCTTTGCCACCCCATCCCAATCACCAGCAGCAGCATATATGTTGGATAGCAGAACATAAGTACCTGAAGTAGCAAGATCCTGTTCGACTAGGAACTCCATAATTTTCTCTGCAAGCCTTACGTCCCCATGAATCCTACAAGCAGTCAGTAGAGTTCCCCATAAAATAGGATCGGAATCAATCTTCATACTTTTGACAAATTCATAAGCTTTTTCTAGCTGTCCAGCTCGTCCAAGAAGATTCACCATGCAACCATAGTGCTCAATCTTTGGCTCAATTAAATACTTCTCCATTAACTGAAAATAAGTCCACCCTTCAGACACCAATCCGGCATTAGCACAAGCACTTAAAATGCCAATAAACGTTATATCAGTAGGTTGGAGACCCAACTTACACATCTCATTGAACAGCTGCAAAGCTTCAAGGCTAAATCCATGCATCGCATATCCTACAATCATCGAATTCCATGTTATGACATCCTTATCTCTCATCTGATCAAACACCATTCTTGCATCCTCTAAACTCCCAGACTTGCTATACATGTCAATAAAAGCAGTACCTACATGTTTATTTACTTGGATTCTGTTACTTTTCACATAAGCATGAATCCAACGACCTGATTCCAGTACTCCCATTTGCGCACAAGCAGAAAGAGCAGCCACCACGGTTACTTCATTAGGTTTCACTTTTGACAGTAACATCTGCCTAAAAAGAACCAAAGTTTCACTAGGTCTACCATGTTGGCCATACCCATCAATCATGGCATTCCAACAAACAACATCCCTGCCTTCCATCCCATCAAACAACTCTCTTGCTTCTTGGACATGCCCATTCTTTGCATATCCAGTAATCATTGTTGTTAAAGACACCAAGGACCTTTCAGGCATAGTGTCAAAGAGTTTGCGAGCTGACACAATGTCACTGCCTCTTGCATAGACATCTACAAGAGCAGTTCGAACGTATGTGTCAGATTCATATCCGAGTTTCAGGGCTTGACAATGAAGGGCTTTTCCTGATTCAAGTGGGCAAGTTTTAAGCATCGAAGAAAATGTAAATGCATTAGGCTCAATATTTTGTGTTAGCATTTGGATATATAAGACATAGGCTTGTTCATAGAGATCATTGATCACATGATTATGGATAATGGCTGTGTAAGAGAACACAGTTGGACTGTGAGTGCGCTTAAAAACAGTAACAGAATGTTGGAGGTGTCCAAGGGAAGAGTATGATTGTTGGAGCCTAAAATTCAAGACTGGGTCACTCTCCAAACCATTGCGAATAAGAAATGCATGAATCTGTAGAAGCTGTCTGATGTTTTTTGACTTGTCTATCAAGAATTTAAGTCTGTCTGGTGACGGGCAATGGCTGTACTTGGTGTTAGTACTAGTAGTGTATAGTGATGGACTGGAGAAAAAGGAAGTTCCAGACATGATTTCAGCCACGGCCAAAGCTTTGGTTGGGAACTCTTTCAAGACTGTAATATGTCCGAGATCCCAAGAGCAATCAAAATGTAACTAGGAGAACACAAAAGGCATCTGATCAAGCACCTGCTTCATCGTCAACAATAAGCACATAGTTATAAGGAAGACTTCAGACAGGTCGATATAGAAATTAAGTGCCTTCAAATATTGCCTACAGTTTTACGAATCAATGTTAATGCTTTATAACCCCCAAAGGAGCCAGTTGACATTTGGCAATAAGCTTGCGCTTGTTTAGAGAGATCATCCTAAATGATTAAAGTGTGTCGTTCACGATACATCAGCCACTAAGGAATTTCTTCCAAGTAATATTAATAGAAGCAAAGGAAAACTTTTTTGATAACCAGACCAGCTTTCGTAATTCCATGGAACAACTATCAGGTAACTGTGTCCACTAAAACAATAACAAATGAGAAGAAATCACTTAGTATTTTATGTCTATGTTGCGAAATTGAACAGACCTCACGCACGGTGCTCAACCCACAGCATTGACCACTAAGCACACCCTGGTACTCTCTGTGTGTATTCCGATAAAACTTGTTAATGTAGGTAACTTTTCCTTTTAAGGCTGATAGTATCAGTTACCTATACAATTTTAATGGAACCTTTAATTCTGCAGAGAGATCCTAGGTTGCAAATTGAAGAGAGCAATCAAAGTACCTGCACTTTTTAACCTCGCAAAAGAAATTGCCTTGTTCATAAAATGGAAGAATTTCAAGTGTGGAGTCTCTTGGCTACTTCAAAGAGACGATTAACAGCCTACTATCAACGACGTCGTAGTAGTAATATATTCTCTTCCCCTTTCGAAATATCTACCCAACAACTCCTTATGGATATTGAAATGCACTACTAATCTTTAAAATTATCTTTTTCTTTTTTAAAATAAACAAAAAAAAAAAAAGAGTATATTTTTTTTTTATAAGAGACAAGTATTGAAAACACCGTGCTAATTAATAGTTTCATACTCAAATTATTGACAACCTTAAAAACACTTATATACTTGACTAACTGAACTCAAATACATCTTCGGTCTTACAACATGAGTGAAATACATCTCTAAATTTTCGCCAAGTTTAAAGATGTTTTCAACACTTCTCTCAATTTTTAATTAAGAATTCCATACTTCTACAAAAGTCTAAAACCACTTATTATGTTATATTGCATATTAGAAGTAAATCTAAATTTGGTTAATCAAGTAGGAGAGTGTTTTTAAGGCTATCAATAGTTACTAGTAATTTGCGTCAAGTTCAAGGGTATTTTCAATATTTTAATCGTTTTTTAAAGATGCATTATGGATAACTAGTAAAAATTTATCTTACCAAAATATGTGGAAGTATAGTCATATATGGGTGTGTTTGGTACAAAGGAAAACATTTTTCCAATTTTCTATCTGATAGTAATATTTTTCACTTGCATATGGAATACAAAAGAGAGAACAACTTTTTACAGTTTCCATCATCTCCTTCATAAACAAAGTACTACTGAAAGCTACCATGAAACTACAAACAATTAACCAAACACCCTCACAGCTGACTTCTTAAATACACCTCCAAGAAGAACTAAATCCTTCTTTACAATGATTTTCGCATTAACATATGAAACATTTGAGCGAAAAGAAACTAGAAAGATGTGCAGAAGAGAGTTTAGCCAATACATATTGTAGCATGAGCGCAGCTCGCGTTGAAAACATTTGGGAAATCAATCAAACTGGAAATGTTGGAGGAACCATTGTTCAGACTTCACAAGCATCACATATAACTGGACAAGTATATATATCAACCTACAGAACACCAAATCACATCAACAGACAAACATGAAATAAATAGAGAAGGGACAAACCAAGGAAGCCTCCTCATTTTCAAATCAATTTACAAAGCTACCAGAATTGACCCAAAAAAATAATAATTAGTTGCCAAGTTCAATTCTCCTGGCTTCTGCTATCAGAAAGCATCGTCGTCTCTTCTGAAAAATTGAACTTGCTGGTTGCACCAAAGATGTCAGCAAGTTGCAATACTATCCTTTGACATGTGTCACTAGTTGGCAGGAAAGCATCTGGAAGGGAAGGGATGCATTCAGGGAGAAATTCTGTCTTGTTGAAGGTTGGAGCATACAGCGCCAGCACTGTCCGACAGAATATGAATCTGCAATATTCAGTGTTTTACCATCGAAGTTTTTGCGAGGAAAAGAGCAACAGAAAAGTAGACCGGTATAACTTAAAAACATATTTACTTATTAAAAGGACTACTTAAGTTTCATTAGATTGGTTAGAAATTTGCTAAAATATAAAAGATTTATCTATATTCTTGCACCATGACTTGTGTGCAGTCCCCTTATATTTTGATAAGATTTTGTCCAAATTATACCCCCAGCATGCTTGAAGGGTTTGAAAACAACTATTACAAACAAGGGCATTTTATCTCATACACAGCTAATAGCCTAATACAGGAATTATTATCCCATATTGAATCTGGTACAATAATTTAGGAAGTCCCCATAACAACATACCCTGTGGGATGGGTCTAGGGAGGGTAAAGTATACCCAGACCTTACCCCTACCTCGTGGAGGACTGGAGGTAGAGGTTGTTTCCGAAAGATCCTCGGTTCAAGTAACACATCAAAGCAGTATGAAAAAGAACACAGAAGTAAAGAAGACATCAAATAATAGAGAAAACATTACATAGCATTCAAGGATAAGGAATAGTAATGACAGAAAAATATTACGATGCTCGAAGCAAATAATAGAGAAAGCATTGCATTGCTAATAGTACTGATATGAACAGAGGAAAAGGTACGGTGCACCAAACTACCACCAAACCAATACGTGGAAGCTACTCTTCGTATTATAAGAACCAGGTTGAGATTCCTGTACAAGTTTTACGAAGATTCCCTATACAGGATATGAGAAACTGAGAATAATGACCAAACAAGGGATAAAACAATGCAAGAAATTCTACCATGATTATATTTCCTAATACCTCAAACCAAACAACCCTTAAAGGATTCAGCTGACTTGTCATTTTAATTTCCTCAAAAATGACAAATTGGAGATTAAAGGGGTGACAGCCTTGAGTTATTAAAGGGGAAATAACAGAAACTCTACAATGAAACAGAGAAATGGAGACCTAAGTTCCATTTTGTTGGATGTCCCTGCATCAGTGAGACAGAGAAACAATGATTACAAAGGTCTTTTGAAGACGAAAAGGCTTGGACAGGAGTTGAATTATGTGCCTCGGATATTATAGAATTCCTGTATTAGGAAGTAGAAGAAAGCTAACTTTATGTTCCCTTTAAATTGTACAGATGGTTTTAGCACAGCCTTTGTGCTACACATTTATGATTTTGTTACCATTCTCAAGAAATTTCCTCAAAAAAGAATTCATGCTTAACCTCCACATCCACCCTCACGCCCATAAGCCTTGAGAAAATACAAATAGAGACCAATTTAATTGACATACCGAACCAACATCACATCCACCCTCACACCCATAAGCCTTGAGAAAATACAAATAGATACCAATTTAACCGACACTCCAAACCAACATCTTGGAATAAAAAAATGTACGAGTGAATCAGCAATTTATACCAGCGAAGTATCAGATTTTGCAGGAGCTCAATGTCAAATCAACTACTTCCATATTCAGCCACTCGAGGGCCTACTTCAAGACTTGACACTAGATGACTAAGATGAGTACTGAAGAAAATGTTGGCAAACAGTAGCAACCTACCTTAAAATGAGCCGCCGTAAAAATGGATCTCCAAGAGTTTGAGCCCAAACAGGATTAAGATTATCTGATGCTGCTAATAACAAACCCCACTCATTTAATGATGAAGAAAGTAGTTTGTCAGCCTTATCATACATATCCTGAAAGCAAGAATCCATGTGTGAGCAAACCAAGGACATAAAAAACAGGTAAGATGCAGTTGGGGCTAAGCTAGCACACCATGTCAATGTCAGAACCCGTGAAACCAAGCATCAAAATGAAAGCCTGTAAAGGAATTGTAAGAAAACTCGTGAATGAGCTTCCACTCGGCTGTCGTGAAGAGTCCACAGTAGGTATAGGCAGTGACATTGCAGGAGAGAGTAGCATGGCAACTGATTCTCCCTTCTCTGATCCACTTAATGCCTGTTGATATCCATGCATCAAATAATTTTATCCATATCAGAGAAATAAATCAAAAAGCAGAAGGTTCATTACCTAAATAATTTAACAAGTGATTAAAAATAAATTTAAAACCGAAGTATTAGGCATGTGAGTTAACTTCAGAGTTATCTATTTAACAAGCAGATACAAGGATATCAAGAAAAAAAGAGGTAACTTCCGCTAAGCACAACGAATTATGAGCTGATGAAGTAATTTTGTAAAAAAAAGCAGGCTGGAGAAAAGGAAAGTGCAACTGAAATATTGTCTCCTACCTTAAAAACGACACTAGGAGAAACTCTAATATATCACCAGAGACCTAGACTGATACTATAATATCATCAAAGTTAATAGAATATTTCAAGCATAGATTCTTCTGAGGGAGTCTAGAACACCATTCAGCTGTAGATTTTGGTTGAATAAAATGCATCAAGGATAAAATAATATACTGCTGGAAAATTAAGTACAAAGTGCGACTAAGATCAGGGAATCATAGTTTGAAGTCCATGATGATAATCAAATAAATCAAAAACTAAAACTTAGAAATGTTTTTGATAAGGTAAATAATTTTATTAATGGAAGGGAAATTCCTGTATACAAATAGTATACCAGAAAGTAGATAAACCTAAACCACAACATGGTTCTCTATAAAAGTCATCCAATCATCTAACTACAAACAAGGGCCTCATGGGTACACCAATAAAGAAACTAGAGACAAGAGGCTACTCCTCACAAACAAAATCATTCTCAACCCTTCAAACACTCTCCTATTCTTCTCCCTCCAAACTACCCACATAATTTCTAATGGAACTACATCCCAAGCCTGGGGTCTTCTCCTCCTCCTCCTGAAATCCCAGTTACACATTGGCTTCTTTACTGTTCTCGGCATGGCCCACTGTACTCTGAACCAGCCAGTTCAGGATCTCCCACCACGGACATTCTGGACTGCATTCCTGGATTTTATCATATTTCTAAGAGCATAAGCAGCTCCATTCTCTAAATAAAAGCTACGGTATTTATTTCCTGTATCATGACTCCTTTGCAACCAAAGCTTTCTAAATATTTTATCATCATTTGCTTCTGCCTGCCAAACCGATTCTGACAAATCCATGTAATACTTCCTTTAATGAGAAATCTGATGTTTCAACTTCAGAACTCAGTGATAATGGATCCTTTTAACCATTTAAATATGAAGCATGCTGCAACAATGCCGAGCACACATCCCACACATAAAGCCTCAGAACTCAGTGATAATGGATCCTTTTATCCATTTAAATATGAAGCATGCTGCAACAACGCCGAGCACACATCCCACATATAAAGCCTTGTGAACCTTACGTAGCACATTAACAAATAACAAATGCCAATCTTGTTTCACACGTCACAGGCTCCCTATTGGAAATGTGAACCCAAATTGAGGCCCCTCTTCTATGCAGGTGATGCGTATCTGAACACCAAAAATACTACCTAACTACCTCAAGGTACCTTAAGATTTGCTTCTTAACAAGCAAACTATTGATGGGCAACACAAAGTAGTAAAAAGGAAGATTAAGAGAGAATCCGAGTTTGATGGGGGAATTCTTTTAGCTGCTGTTGAATAGAGTAAAAGGATTACTGAATTAGGTTAGAGAGTTTTGGCTCGCTCAGAATTCTCTAGCAACATGCACATACCGGAAGAGACCAGGAAATTTGATTCCCTAGAACAGTTTGTAAAATTCAAACGTGGAGCTTAACTCTGACATTTCAGCAGTTTTAAATTTCAATAAATGTAAGTCCAACCAAGCCCTATTAGGTTATTAGTATTTGAGATAGTTTAAGCTCTGCAATGCAGATATATTCCTATGCCGGTCTCCATATTAGAACATACAATCATCAGTACAAGCATTTCCACCACTCTCTCCATTTTTAGTTAATCATCCTTGAGCACAAAATTTATTGGCTCAACACAATAATAATCTCAGATAAACTATGCACCAATTGTCATCATATTAGCAAGGTCCAGGATGCATACCATGAATGATTTACTGATATCACTGTCAATGACCAAAAAGAGTGGTCTTCTAGTGAATGGCAACAAGTCACATGGATAAATCCCATTCAGACCTACAATTAAAAAAATAATCAGGATTCAGAATTATATACAGCCAAATTATGACACTTGGTTTCAATTTCAAAGGATAAGGTTTAAAACCAAAATAAAATAAAATTGTGTGATGCTCAGAATAGATGATGACCAGCATATATGCCAAGTGTAAACACAAAATACCAGCCAGATGACGGAAATGAAGTGTAAGAATTTGCTTCCATATTTAGATAAAAAGAACTGATGCAGCCAACAACCTCTGAGTCACTGTCCATGCCTTGTATAAATATCAATAAAGAACGCTAATTCTTTTATTAAGGTACAGATCCACCCCACAAATTCCCTACTCAACAACAAAAAAAAACAGTGTAATACACAAGTGGAGTCTGGGGAAATTCCCTACTCAAGAGCCCAAATTTTACCCACTTTGCTCCGTCGGTGACTCAATCCCCAATATTATGGTTGAAGGTAGAAGCTCTTTGCCAATAGACTACCCTTCATCACAAATGACTTCAATATTTAAGATGATAAAAGGTATGAGCAGAAAAACACCTCCTGACATTGACTTCATTGTCAAATCAAGTTGATATTCCTTGAGTTGATTTTACATACATAAAATCAGGATTTTTGTCTTAAATTTTTCTATGTTCTTAAAGCATTTCATGAGTTTCTCCCAGGTCTTCTATCTAGTTTTTGTTAATGAGAGAAAACAATGAACTTCTGCAAAGAAACATGTTGTCCATATGAAAACAAGAATTGATTTTAGAGTGACCTATGCACAAGTGAGCACAACGTAACAAGACCTATGTGCTATTCCACCAGCTGATACTTCTGCAACTAGAGAATGAATACAGTATGTTTTGTGCCTCAAACTGTTCATTTTTGGATCTACATTATGGAGAAAATGTTCAATACCTCCACTGGAACGAGAACCAATGTATAAGCAACTACTCTGCTCACTTAAGCAATTCCACTTGGCAGAAGTGGGATTTGCGATTTCAAATTCAAAGTTCAGTGAAGATGTAGAGGAGGCTTCTGAGTCACCAACACGAGACATAAAGCTCCTCCCTGCACCATGGGATGGAGAAGAAAAAGAGTTCTGAGAGCTTCCTGTCACAAATTTAAATTGTTAACAGGATCAGTGTAAGCTGTAAATTAGAGTTTTGAAGGAATAATTATGTCAACATATAAGAGCTTTACACCGTCTACTACCTGCAGCAGACAAATATAGTAAAAGAACTCCATCATGAGATAGCTCCTCACAGTTTGTGGCCAAGACCTGCCAATAATTGGCAAGGTTAACTTTCAATGGAGAATAGTATAGAGAGTACATGCATGAGGAATACACAGATAAATCCAGGAGCTAAAAATCCTTCTCCATATCCACGGAGGCCATTGGCTATAGTGCTGTTTATGCAATGTTCAATCACCAGCTCTAGATAGAAGGATGCCAACTTTTGCAGTATCATTATAGAAGATATTAAAAGGATATTTAAAAACTTCCACCTAGCACAAAAAAATTAATTGCAATAAAGCTCTGAGTAATATTAATAGAGCATATGCTACCAGGAAAATCAAACTAATTTTCCTCAAAAATAAGCAGTTACCTTTCCCATTTCACATTTGTGCTAAAACAAGTTTCGAGATTTCACATTTACCAAGTTAATTAAACTATACTTATAAGGTATTGAAATGTCCGATGAGAGCACAAGAACTACAATTTGCTTTTTCAACAAAAATATTTTTTTGCAAATAGTTGTGCTAGAATATGAATAGGTTTATACAATCCTATTAGAATAGGAATAGGTTTATACAATTCTATTAGAATAGGAATAGTAATAGAAATAGGAATACTAAATAGTATCCTACTTGGTAAAGGATTGTATTCTAGGGTCTATAAATAGGGTCTCAATGTAATAATGTAAACAACAATAATTCAATAATATTCTTTTCCTATATTTCTCACATGGTATCAGAACCTCTACGATCTTGGTAAACAATCAAAGAGCTTCCGCTGCCGGCGGGCGGCTATTATCCCTATATGACGCCCGTCCGGCCAACGATTATGTTAGCAAAAGTTGGGTCACTGTGTATCTTTCCGATGACTATTTTCTCATATCTAATTTGTGTAGCACCGTGCCATCATTCCGGTGACTACTTTCTTATATCTAATTTGTGTAGCACCGTGCCATCATTCCGGTGACTACTTTTTCATATTTAATTTGTGTAGCATCATGCCATCCTTATGGTGACTACCTTTATTTTGCATATCTTATTTGTGTAGCACCGTGCATCTATCCGGACTACTTTTCATATTTAATTTATGTAGTACCGTGGATTTTTCCGAACTATTTTCTCATATCTAAATTGCATAGCATCATGTGTCTTTTCAGTGACTCCTCAGATTTGATTTGTATAGTTCCATTCGTCTTTTCGGTGACTCCTCAAATCTGATTTGCGTAGGGTTGTGCCATCATTCCAACCCTACCCGTATAATTTTTCTTTTTCAGTAGGGTCATGCCATCATTCCGACCCTACCCACATTATTTCTCTTTTTCAATGGGGTCGTTCCATCAATTCCGACCCTACCCATATAATTTTATTTCTTAGATTGTGACCACTTTTAGCCATCAAATGTAATACTCCGCATATGAGCATGTTCCGGCCAGTTTTTCGGTGACTTGTTTAATATCGACTCGTCTATTGATTCCAACATGATCCACATACTTTATACTAGATTTTGAGCACTTACAACAACTGCTGCATTGTGAAGAAGTCTATATGGAGCAACCACCTAATTTTGTTGCTCAGGGGAGTTTAGTAGCCTTGTATGTTGATTACGTAAGTCACTCTATGGTCTGAAACAGTCTTTGCAAGCTTGGTTTGGGAAGTTCCAACACTGTAATT